>JAQQZZ010142472.1:0-13050 GCA_030265115.1 Mopalia vespertina | reverse complement strand
CCCCCCCCCCCACCGAAGAGGTGACACAATCAGCTCTTTAACAAGTTAGACTCATTGGAAATATGATATAAATTCATTCAAAGCAGTTTATATGATTGCTGGCCAGACAAGGAGATCCCAAATCTTCCCACACGAATGTTATATGTAAAGTTATTGTCCTCCCCACAATTTAATGTAAAGTTATTGTCCTCCCCACAATTCAATGTAAAGTTATTGTCCTCCCCACAATTCAATGTAAAGTTACTGTCCTCCCCACAATTCAATGTAAAGTTACTGTCCTCCCCACAATTCAATGTAAAGTTACTGTCCTTCCCACAATTCAGTGCAATGGGAATTAGTCAAATACTCACGGTTTAAGCTCACTGTCTAGTAAGATATCATAGCCATACATTTCAAAGCAATGTTTATCGTTGATAATGAGCTTTTGTACGCTCTGTAAACTCTTAATTATGATGTCATCAATCTGCTGAAATGAGTTTTTAACCTGTAAAAAAGTTAATGAAAGGCCATAAATTCACAGACTCTATGTCAAAGACTTATAGCAGACATTCTCAATAATTACATTTTAAATAGTGGAGTTGGACAGTGGTCAAAAAGAGAGATAAAAGGGTTACTCATGTAACGGAAATTGCCACCGACATTTGTACTCTTTTACCGAAATTGTCACCTGTACCATTGACTAACAATAACATGGTTTGATATGCAAATATTTTGAATGGTTAGTTAATGATATAGGTGGCACTGCCAGTTTTATGAGTGACAGATTTATCTCCCTTTACAGCTACTGGTCAACCCCACTACATTATCTTAACTTGTCAGTCATTGCTAATTGTATTCCTTGTCACTTTGACTAATCTGTATAGTTGTGTGACCAATAGCTTTTATTTTGAATCAGTTGAAAAGACTGATTGATTAATATTCAACAATGTGCTTCACTTATAAACAGCTGGTGTACTCCAACAGTATATAAGTATTACTTATATAGTCACCCTATTAACATAACCATCAAATCTAAACAGCTGAGCTCGGTTAGAAAAATTATGCCCTTCAGTGCTAAGACAAGAGAGCCCTAAAAGTCGTAGAACATGAAAACACTGCCCTGCGCCGAGGAATTCATTGTAAAAACATTATAAATTAACCTTTTGTTTATTGTTTTCATACTATACTTTGCCAACCCAAAGTTTCCCCTAAACCAGGGTCGCTAAAAGACTTTGTCATCATGGGCCCTAGGAAAGTCATAAGTGGGCCCCTTCCTGAAAACTTTAACTACTTCTGTACAAAGAATTTTACATCAACCACATGAAATTGTTCTTCACATATTCATGAAAGCACACATACTGTTTTGTTTGTCTTTCTCAAGGTTCACCCTCCAGTTTTCCTCGTTTGACTTGTGGGTCCTCTAAATTCATGGGCCCAGGACCCTTAGAGCACCAGGACAATAAATAGGAAACTCTCTCCAGCCTCCCGCCATTAAACAAAAAATACCATCAGTTCTTACACCAATACACCAATAGGCCTACCTTATCTAGTCCATGTTTAGCAGCGAGAAATTGTCTAAGTTGTTGGGTGGACCATTTACAGCCTTTCTCCGGGTCATAATCAGGGGCAGTCTTTTGTACGGCTACATTAGTCAAATGGACGTCTGAGAGAAAAGTCAAGTTCAATGGAATTTTCTTCTATTTTACATACATTGGGCCAATGGCCGTGGCCTAGTGGTTAACATGTGCCTTACTAATCCTACTTCGATGTACCTTACACGAGTCCGTCTGTCGACCACCAAGTATACACGATGTGGTTCCAACAATCGTGGGGATGGTTTTACAAGGTTTTCTCTCAGTTTTCCACTGTAGTTGGACAATGACCAATCAGTCTTCATACAAGTGAAATAGCCTTGAGAATAACTTAAACCACAATCAAACAAATCATCATAATTTGCCTGTAGTGGCTTTGAGGTTGGTTTCCCTCCCCCTTATGGTGGATATACTGTCATCTGAGTGAAGTAGTTTCAAGTGAATGGCAGATTTAACTATTTTCAAATTAAAGAAGTTTGTATTTATGTTTCTGTTACAGCTGATACCATGGTTGGTTAGTAATCGGTAATAATAATCAAATAAAATGACTTAGAAAGAGAAAGTGATAATGCAAAGTGCTTATTGTTTGCAATGCTAGAAAATTAATATTCCTCCATATAATGTATTTGATTGTTTGATTGGGGTTTAACGTTGTTCTCAAGGGTATATCACTTATATGACAAAGGCTGTCAACTTCATACTGCTCCTTGCCTAATTACGGTGGAAAACCAAGAGCAAACCTTGTAAAAAACACCCTCGCGATTGCCACAGCCACATCGTGTGACTCACTCATATACCTGATCGACAGACGGACTTGATTCTGTGAATGGTACATCAAAGTAGGATTAGTAAGTGTGCATGCTAACCACTAAACCACAGCCAAAGGCCTATAAAGTATTTGAATTATACTACATCTGTCCACTTCTGTTGTGAATTGCACAGGGGAGAGAACTCCGAGGACTACCCAGTAATCTCTGAATCTTCTTCCATCTACAAGGTTGTATGATGGATTGGTGCTTAACAATCACTCAATGGCAGTCCACTCACAAGACCACACTAACACTACACTCAACTGTGCAGTGTTTGGAAAATTAATGTTCCTCCAGAGCTAAATCCAGAGAGCATGAGGGTTAAACAAACATATAAAAGTATAAACATCTCTTTATTTAACACCCTTGAACAAATCTTAACTGTGTGTTAGTTTGATTGGAAATTCACGTCATATTCAAGGCTATCTAAGTTTCATCAAATTATATAAACCTAGGGGGAACCCTTAAAAAAACGTTTTATGATTTCAGAAGCCACCTCTTGTGACTCACAAATACTTCTGGTCGACAAGAGGCCATGTTCACTCAACATGACATTTTTATTCAAAGGATACAAGCATCTTCAATAGAATCCAGTGAGAATCTTGTACTGGAGAACCTGGCAAATCCACTTCGGTATAACCAGACACGGAGTGGCACAAACTACAACAACAACACACTATTGAAGGATTATAAAGATTTTAAAAATCTATATAAAGTGTGCCAAATTTGTCTACCAAAATAAAGAAGGCTTATTTGTACCTGGCTTTAAACAGCTGGTGTTTTTTTAATGGGTTTTCTTTTATGCTGACATTTTATGATGAGCATTTACTGAATATGGATGTGTTGGCCTTTTATTCCAACTAAAAGATGTATTTTGAAAAGCACCCATCAAACAAACAATGACTAGACAGAGAAATCACAAGACAGAGAAATCACAAGACAGAGAAGAGAAATCACAAAACAGGACAAATACAAGACAGGGAAATCACAAAACAGGACAACCACAAGACAGGGAAATCACAAAACAGGACAACCACAAGACAGGGAAATCACAAAACAGGACAATCACAAGACAGGGAAATCACAAAACAGGACAATCACAAGACAGGGAAATCACAAAACAGGACAATCACAAGATGCACAAAAAAAACGGACGGCTTCCTGGTGGCCCTTATGTCTGAGAGGACAAGGGTATCAGGTAATTACTTTAGACCCCCACTGGAGCAACTGTCAAATAGATTTACCGAGACCACCAGAACATATATTCTGATGTCAAATTTCCGTCCTCCAATAAGATAAGGCTTCTCCAGGTATCTCTGGACAACATAGGTTTCAGGTATCTGCTGATTTGGGTCTGGCAGTGGCTGGTATTCACCCTGAAACCAAAAATGTGTTTGTTTGAATTACGGATTAACGCCAAACTTATATTTTTTTTACTTATAATGGCATGCCTGACGAAAACCTGAAGACAAATCTGGCCACGAACAATTACACAAAGGACAATCACATCACATACCAGACATGGCTGTCCTACTCTGCCATACCAAACCATACCAAACCTGGCTGTGCCGCACTGCAAATACATTGAGTCATGCCATACCCAAAGATCTATAGCAGGCCCAAGTGTGATGCACTCCTAATACATATAGCAATGCCTAACCCGGGTCTTTTTAATAAATTGCAATTATATATACCATTTATCCAAAACTTGTGAACTCTACATTTATAGTTACTCCATTATTTCACACAGGTGGAATATTTACCATTACCAAGAGCAGGATGTTTCAAGCACTCTGTGAGTCTCAGGTAACATGCAATTTTGTTAAGACATTTTTACATCAGATTTTCCTCACCTTTTTCCATTCTGTGATATCTCTAAGTTTTCTGAACAGAAAGATTCCTTTACCCTGAGATTTAGCAGCGGGCTTCATGATCCATATCAACCCAGGCTGTCGTTTAAACTCCTCCACAAATATGTGATATTCTGACTGAAAACAAACATATTAAATAGATTATATCAACCCAGACTGACGTTTAAACTCCTCCACAAATATGTGATATTCTGACTATAAACAAACATAAATAGAATTCACCATTATCAACCGAAGATCCTTTATAAATATGGTATGTGATAATCTAACTATGAACACACATATGAACAACAACTGGGGCCCGTTTCATAATGTGCCCGTGGCCTATGTAAAACTTAATTACCATGACGATCAGTATTGAACAGATAGTGTTGACATGACAGTTACGTTCAATGTAAGCTAAGATTGCCTCTAGTGCTCCACTTACCAGCAATATGAGAGTCTTTTCTAATCAAATAGCATTATACATATATATGAGAAATGCGAATCTGTGTATTCCTCAAATAATAGTTTGATTGAAACCTTCTTTCTTAGGAGAAAAACAATGAGCAGTCATTGTACAGAATCGGGACAAAAATTTAATATTTATAATTACATGTATGTTGTGTTTTTGAGAATTCAGATTTATCAGAGTTAGTGTTCAATAAGATGAAACATGATTAATTTTTTTTCTCATATAAGTATAATAATTTCAGGCAATGGGAAACACTATATATCTAATTTCCCAAAAATTAAAACAATAACAACTATTAAAAAATTTCAGGATAAAATTTAAGAATCCAACAAACTTACCGGCAGTTCAAACGTTGTGGGGTAAAAATCAAATCTGATCAAAATTAAGAATCAGTAAAACACATTGTGACATAAACCTTCTCAATCATGAATCCATACAGTCTCCAGTGCAATCTGATTAAAATCAGTTTGAAATTACCTCCCCTGTTACATCCTCACTGTGTAGATCAGATGTAATTTTATCCAATGAAAAGCCTTCTAACAAATGTTTTAAGTGTATCGAATCATGTGACAACCCTGGTCTAATCTGATAAAAACTAGATGTAAATTACCTCTCTCTGTATCATACCCTCACTATGTAGTGATGCTGGGGTTCACGAAAGGTCACCGCCTCAATGCAAGTGTTTTGAGTTGGGGCATTACACAACAGAGTGACCTCCCTTTATCAGTGATATATAATCAGTGTGGGCAAGTTACTAAGTTACTAGTTACTTCTTCCAAAAAGTAACTAAATTAGTTATTCAGTTACAAATTATGAAAGTAACTAGTTACTTCAGAAAGTAACTATTGTGTAACTTTCAAGTAAATTTCTATATCGTATATGGTCAAATGTGACCCCACCTCCACCCCTCTTTAACGAACCATAAATACATGTGCATGTTCAATTATTTATTATAAATCTGAATTTTATAATGAAATGGACACTTAATACAATACAATCGTCAGCATTGATGTGCTTGTCTCGTGCACTGCCCACCAACTAAGGAAGAACAGTAAAAAAGTCTTTGCCTCTAGGCTCAGAGATCTAGTTGGTCTGATAAAGAAAAAAACAGTTTCAATTATAGTTATGCGCCAGATTTTTTGGTAGTTACAATAACGGGGTTATTAAGATTGGAAGAGTTATCCATTCAGATTACTGGTTACTGAAAAAAGTAACGCCTTTAGTAATGCCTTTATTTATAACGCTGTTAATCCAATCACTGTATATAACGTAGGCAGTATAGCAGGTTTAGAAATAAAAGTTGATCAAACCGTGTGAATTGGTTGTTCTATGTTTATGTCAGATTAAGAGCATATGTTCCAACCTTTGACATGCTGTCTGTTTTTAGCAATGGAGTAAAATTATTTTTCCACAAGGCAGAGGGCTCCACATTTTATGGCGGAAGTGTAGCCTTGTTCAGGTGGATAACACAGGAGCCATTTAAGTGAGATTTTCTGAAATGAGAGGAAAACAAATCTCCTCTGTATTGTTTATGTTAACCTTTGTTAGCCTAACAAATGGATGCCCGCTATTCATTCAACTAAAATGTAGGCAGATAGGAGTAAACCTGGTTTGAATCCTTGTGATATCAGATTGATGGGCCCTCCAGTGTTACCTATCATAAAGTTACACACTTTACGTAAAGCAAGAAATAGCATAAATCTGTCAAGATAAGATAATCCTTTTTAAAATACATTGTTATTCTCTTTTCCTGGAGGCACTCTTCAAGCAAACTGCCCTTAGCCAGAGAGCGAAATTTGGGGGAGGATTTGTTAATTGTATTGATGCTTTGAAACTATTTGAAGTGTGATATTAATTACATCAGGGTGTGTTCTTTCAATTTTTGTCTTTTTATGTTTTCTTTTCCCCTCTTTTAAATACCAACCACTCTATTAGTGTTGATCTATCAATCATTAGTCTTCCAACAGACATACAAAAGATACATCTGTGCTTCTAACTTGCCAACTTCCCTCTCCACTTGTTTCTTCATACGCTTCAAATTCTTTACCATCAAGTTTTTTCTTGTTAACTAGAAAAAATAAAATAAAATTGAAAGCAAGTCTTCAAAATATTTTTCACAAATTTATCACTGTTGTTTAAATTAAACATAAACTTTATTTTATTAAGACAAAAGTTAAAAGTCTTCCACTATAACAGTGCGGCCTATTGCGTGCCCTTCATCACAATGTTAAACACTTTCCACTACAAGGACTGCCTACCTCATAATGGTTTCTAAAGTGTAGTATTTTCTGATGTTCCTGAAGATAAGTGGTATCATAGTTGTCCTTCAGCCATTCTCTGTCACACCAGAAAAAGTCCCATTCCCCTTCACTGCAGATAAAAATGTATAATACATGGTCACATGACTGATTGATTGAAAGGTCTAGCAAATTTACCAGAAATAAAAAACAAACATTTAAAAGAAAGATAGTAAAGTGATACTTTGATCAGACATTTATGAAATGGTGCAATGAAATTAAGTAGATATTTACCTGTATTGATCAAATGATAATATGATTATCCACGATCATTTTATGTAAACCGGTGAGAAATTATGGTGAGAACCGTTTTTTTATTTATTTAGTTGACTGGCATTTAACATTGTAGTTCGGGGTGTCTTATTTATGGGATGACTTGGTGTTGCCTGTATGTGATGACTTTGTATTGCCTGTATGTGATGACTTTGTGTTCCCCATATGTGATGACTTGGTGTTGCCTGTATGTGATGACTTTGTGTTCCCCATATGTGATGACTTGGTGTTGCCCATATGTGATGACTTCGTGTTGCCCATATGTGATGACTTCGTGTTGCCCATATGTGATGACTTTGTGTTGCCCATATGTGATGACTTTGTGTTGCCCATATGTGATGACTTCGTGTTGCCTGTATGTGATGACTTTGTGTTGCCTGTATGTGATGACTTCGTGTTGCCTGTATGAGATGATTTTGTGTTGCCTGTATGTGAGCAGAGGCTTAGCCAGAAATCAAAAGTATTCTGTCCAAAATGGTCATTTTGCTTCACCTTTTCAGTTACTTGGTGTCCAATTTTAACAGTTTCCTTATCTCCTGCATGTTAAAGTTTCTTAAAACAGGGTATCCAAATGTAACACTTGTTCAATTCATGGTGTCCATTTGGACAGGTTGACACCCCTTTGCCAAGGCCCGTATGTGATAAAAAAAACAGAGAAGATTAATCCTTTTTTTCCCATTTCTATTTTGCAACTAAAATTGAATCCGTGTGTAGCTAAATATAAGTAAATTGCAATTTTTAATCTTACCCAACAACTTCCTGCCAGCCAGGTCGACTTCTTAAAACATCTAGGATTGTGTTCTGCATGGAGCATTTAAACCTGATCTCGCGATCCCTAAAATAAGATAAACAGACCATTAAACAATTACATGTACAGAGTTTGACTGATGAAACAAACACTTGTTCATTTCCTTTCTTCTATACTTTAGTAGTAGTATATGTATAAAAATATATATTTATAAATGTTGACGAAGAAAATGTGCCTGCCTAGCACTGGTGGGGATTTAGTCCTAAGACCTCTTGTGACTGAGGACTAGAAACTCTGGCTAGAGTGACCCAAGTTGTCACCTAAGTAAAGGTTTTCTCTGTGTGAAACATAGTCTTAGACAGAGACCCGCCCACCTGTCATTTGAGATGGGCAGATTTCTAAAAATGATTAAAATGACAGGTAGAAATTCTGAATTTTAATAGGGAAACATTGGAATATTGAAAATTTGGACAGGCAAAATACATGATGATGTGCATTCCAACAATAATTGACACTAGCACAACCTTAAAATTGAAATGTTTTGATAATGTAGGAAGGTTCCTCCAGTGATAAGAACCTACAGCATTGTTTCCATCCAAGGGAGATAACTCTTCCAAAAGGAGTTGTGGTTCTTGATGTCAATGCTGTGAAGAGCCACTCAGAAGTGCTTGAATGTTGAATGCACTATTCACATCAACCCAGGCCTCATCCAAGCTTTGCCATTATGATAAAGATTTTTTATGGGGCTATTGCTATAGCCCTACTCTGTAATCGTCATTGATTAAGCCAATTCACTCATTTTTAGCTAAATGTGCGGGGGGACTACCTCAATAAAACTATTACTGAAAGCCTATTAATTGTTGGTTTTTGTTACGGAATTATATACCTATAAGTCTGAACCATAGTATCATATCCAAACGGTCAAATGTCTAAATTAAAGTTGATTTAGCGTTTGAGATGCAAAAAATTAATACACATAACCCAGTTCTCGTGTTAAAGACAACCCAGTTCTTGCGTTAAAGACAACCCAGTTCTTGCGTTAAAGACACCTTCCTTAAGAGCCTCAGCGCATCCTTTGCTGGCTTAAATTTGAATTCTGCCTAGTAATTTTCCAGGGACAGACAACTAAGTTTACACTTTCGGATTTCAGCTTATCTAAATGTAGGGTACTTTGATGTTCATACATCCAGCTAGAGTTTATGACAGTCCTTAAGATAATACAAGAAGGGCAGTCAAACAAATTAAAGTGCTGTCTTTAGTCTATGATAGTCCATAGTATAAGAGAAGAAATCAAGTCTTGCTATACAGATTTAATTCCTTCAAAACGTCCAATTATTAACAATTTAAAGTATATATGGAATCTGAGCCCATTTTTATGAATGTTGTTGACTGACACTCTTCTCAGGCAGAGTAGAGCTATCAATATTCCAGCTATCCAGTGAGCGGCAGATACATGGCACCGGCCAGGGAAGAGTCAATTTCAATGTCGCCTCGTGATATTGTAAGGCAGAAATGCGCAAAATTTCTGTTGCTATGGCACACCGACAAAATCTATTTGGAAAGCCATAAGTTGGTCAGTGTCCACCACATAAAATTCTGACAGCCCAATTCTTAATTTCAAGGTCTTGAATTTGTATTTTGATTTTGAAGGCTTTCATGGTGGTGTGCGAACACTGTGTATGTAGGCTTAGTCAGTCTAAAACAGCTAGGCCTAAAGCCCGCTACCAAAATGCCCAAAAGTCGAGTGAAAACGCCCGCTATTTAAAATCGTATTTAACACACAAACACCAATTCGGTTCTGTGAATAGCATACATTTGATCTCGATCGGCAGTTATGGGTATTAGTGTAGGAGCCCTGTTAAACTGTTAAACAATGATCGTGTTGTTAATTTGAAAAATAAATTGTTTATATAAAAAGAAATTGTGTTGTTGGTGATCACTCATTTTTTAGGCCTAATTCTCCTTAAAAGAATTTATCGCATTTAGAACAGCTTGGTATTGAATATGTACATAAAAGGAACCAGCATAATAAACAGTTTTATGTTGATTTTAAAAAACCCTTTACTATTATCAAATAGCAGTGCTGTATGATCAGGTAACTAAATGAATTACCAATCGAACATCCGGTCAGTCGTTTGACACATAGGCAATAGCCCAGCCATATCAAAGCCTTTAGGCTCTAGTTTGTATATGAACTGATACAAATAGTCCACTTAGTGTAGATATTTCACAGTTTTGGGCCCAGAACATAATGTACTCTTTAACTAAATTGGCCTATTCTGAACTCATATGCAATTCACTCTGTTAATTTAAGCATGCACAGGCTTCCAGTGAACATAATGTATGATTATGGTGCACATCAGAACACCTATAATGGGCCAGTATAGTGATGGAAAAACAAGAAACATGTGAGGTGAGGCCTCTTGATGGGGGGCAATGAGGGGCCACTTGGTGAGGGGCCATTTGATGAGGGGGCAATGAGGGGGCCACTTGGTGAGGGGCCACTTGATAAGGGGGTACTTGGTAAGGGGGCACTTGATAAGGGGGTACTTGATAAGGGGGTACTTGGTAAGGGGGTACTTGATGAGGGGGCACTTGGAGAGGGGGTACTTGGTGAGTAGCCACTTGGTTATGGGCCACATGGTTAAGGGGCACTTGAAGAGAGGCCACTTTAAGGGGCACTTGGTGAGGGGGCACTTGGTGGGGGGGGGCACTTGATGAGGGGGCACTTGTTGAGGGGAGCACTTGGTGAGGGGGCACTGGGTGAGAGGTTACTTGGTAACATTTGGCCACTTGGTGAAGTTTGGCTACTTGGTGAGGGGGCACTGGGTGCCGCACTGTTGTCTGTGCAGTTGAGAAGATCATGTTCATGTCCTGATCTCTAACTAATGGTTGTGAATGTGACACGCTGAGTCTGACAGTACATTGCTATATGATAAGTGCCTCCAAGCTTCTAGCCAGCCATTCAATTGCATACCTTTATAATCTGTATAGTGTTTGCATGGCACAGAGCCTAGGCAAACAAAATTGGGTGGAACAATTTGTAACAAACTACATCTCACCCATTGACAGAAACTCTCATCTGATTCCGCGCCCCTCCACGTCCCATCATAAAACTTGCATACTGAAAGAAAGAAAAATAAATTAACTTGATGTTTTAAAGAGGTATGGAACCCTGGTTTGATTTTTTTTTTTAAATTATGTAAATTTGAAAGATTTCCAGCTTATCAAGAAACATCACACGCTAATGGGAGTTTTGTTACTCCTTAGCTGAGAAAGCACCAGGGCAACAAGAAACTGCCTTCTAACAGCCTAATGGTAATGAAAATAACACTGTCAGGGGCACCTTACCTTTACTGATGGTTTTGCCATCTCAGAGTGCTTCTATAAAATGTCCTACAGTGCAGCTGCTGCCAGATGTAGTCTACAACAACCACCGTGCTGTCAGTTTAGTTACCATATAAAGTTCTTACCTACCTGTAAAATAAAAAAAATTGATATTATATTCTGCTGAGCAAAGTCTAGCAGAATTAACTGACTGGTCTTTAATGTTATTCTCCTAGGTATTTCACTCATAGGACATAATGTGCTTCAACAGTTCAATAATTACAATGAAATATTTTGGTATGTGGGAAAATGAATGTTCCTCCAGTGCTGAGAGCATGTCTAAGCTTAACTTCCCTAAACACAATTCTTATCATTCCGGCATGATTGTTTAGTTGTCATCGTGCAACAATAGTAAACTGATGGTATAACAGCCAAATTTAAGTTTGTTAACTAAAAGAGGCGAAAATAAACTCTCTGAGGGACAAAAATAGAAAGGGCACATACTTATGTAATTATTGATTAATTGATTGATTGGTGTTTTACGCCGGGCTTTAGGGAATTTCACTTATATGACGACGGTGTATTCCAACAATAATAGGCACTAGCACAACCAAAATGTGAAGCATTTCCATAATGTGGAAAAATTTATTTTCCTCCAGTGCGAAGTAAAGCTTATGTAACTATTAATGTCACACTGGGAATAATATTAAAGTGTCATGACAATCTATAAAACTCTATGCAGTATGGTCAAATACAATGACACCTGATGACCTCCCTGTTTGGAATGTGTGTTAGTCTAAAGTATTAATTATCTCCCTTGGAAAATAACTCACGGTTAAATTAATAAGCTTTGAAGAATTTTCATGAAATAGTCATCCACAAAAAGAGAATAATAATACATTTGAATTAAAGAAGTATCGTTCTTTAATGGATTTCTGCTCCTTCTAGTGTTACAAGTCATGTGTTATGTTATGTCAAGTACATATAGCCGTGACAGAGGTGTACAGGGTTGGTCAAACTTGACGGGGCCCACCAATCGGAGAAAACAAGTATTCAAACTCCGTTTATTAAAATCCATTTATATAACAGTTAATAGATAACAAGCTGGGAATAGAGGTCAACTCAGAAGTCTAAACCCCAGAACATTCAACTTTGCAAACTCTTTAGTACAAGTGGTAAAACAAGTTAAACTTCTGGTTTATACCGATGAATATATGTCACTGTCAAATCTATATTTTTACTTGAGATATGTTGCTATATCTTTGCTGTATTATTTAATGCAATCATTATTACTGTGTATTTTGATCGAGGCCAATAGAAATAGCTGTGAAAATGTAAGAACATGTAAACAAGGCATGCCCGTTTAAAATCTTCATAATAAGACTGTAAAAGCTGCCCACCTCTAAAGCCCGCCGCACACAAGCGATTCTTCGTCGGCGACAAAATATCTCAAGGAAATCGCCCTGTGTACGGCAGGCTTGCGATGCGACTAGACACTGTCGGCGACTAGTCGCAAGGGATCAAACTTGTTTGATATCTTGCAACTGTCGCCGACTTATCTCCTCATGTGCGGCAAACATGCGACGGGAAATCGTAGCCACAAGGTGTACATCCAATCAGCAACCGAGATACAGCCACATGATTTAAATTTAAAAAATGTTAATGAATGTATAATAAGCTAGCTCTGTCGCCTGTGTCTA
>JAQQZZ010142439.1:0-13052 GCA_030265115.1 Mopalia vespertina | reverse complement strand
AGGTTATACAGGCTATCAGGTAGAGGACAGAAAGATATACAAACAGACAATAAGGTTATACAGGCTATCAGGTAGAGGACAGAAGAGTATACAAACAGGAATAACATAAGTGACTAGGTTGACATGCACCAACATATACGACATACAGATTTAACAGAATCATATGACATGGACCAAACAGGCAAACAACAATGACTAGAACTTATTGCAATCAACAGCAAGTGAAGCCACGGCTTGACAAATTTTGTTGGCTGATTTGCCAGGTCTAAAAACAGATTGCAGTGATAAAGTAAATGTGATTTAACTAAACAGAGTCTTTGTGTGTTTGTTTGATTAGAGTTTAACGTCGTACCAAGGGTATTTCACTTATCTGAAATTTCCCCTGATAATCGTCTGGGAGATATGGGAGATTCAAACCTTTAACAGCATAGTTGGAAAATTGAAACCATGTTTTTAGATTGTTTAACCTTTAGTGTTAAATTCAAGGCTGGTAAATATTGCAAGATACAATCAATTTAATTTAACCAAAATTGTTTTGCTTGTTTGTTTGATCGAGGTTCACACCGTAATTAAGGTTACTTCACTCATATGAGAGCGCGCCAGCTTAATGGGTGAAGAAACCCTCTCTTCTCACCACTGATGATAAAAAAAGACATGACAGGACAATATAAGAGAAGGCATTACAGACATCACAAACAGATAGGCTTCTTGTTGGTCTTTAGCTCTGGTAGTAGCCAGAATCTTCGTATCAACAACCTGCCAATTGTCTTTTAAATGTATATAAATTTGATCTTTGTACACGCTGGTTCCACACAATGCTTATGCTGCTAGTTGTACTAAACGGCTTATCTGAAATGCTACAGGGCACATTACCCTTGAGGGAGTCTGTCTGTTTATCCACCTGGTAACACGGTCTTAGGATTTCCTTGGCTTTCTATTTGTTTGTTTGAATTGGGTTTAACGCTGTACCTAATATTATTTCACTGATATGATGACGTGTCAGTCAAATGGTGACGGAAACCACACTTAACCCCACTGGCAACAAACAAAGACAATTACAGGACAATCAACAGACATCAGATGTCAGAGCCAACATATCAGCTTCAAGTTGCCCCTTACCTCTGAGAGCACCAAGGAATCATGAAGCAAGGCTTCCAACTGCTTAGAATTCAGATATTGTCTGAAGTCCACGCACACACTGTTTTGCTTGACGATCATCTGTTTTATAGCAGCTTTATTAAACGTATTTCACGCATATGAAACCCTACTAAACAAATAATAAAACAAAGCCACTAACACTTTTTGGATTTAAGAAATAATATTTTTGTTTTGTTTGATAGGAGTTTAACATCGTACTCAAGGGTCTTTTACTTAGGCCTATATGATGAAGGAATGTCCAAGAAAACCTCGTAAAAACCAACCACGTGATTGCCGTAGCCACATCGTGTGTCTGTCGACCATTAGGTAAATGGTCGACAGACGGACTTGAACGAGTGATGGAGATGCATCCAAGAAGGCTTGGTAGGAAGACATGCTAGTCACAGCGGAGGGCCTTTAAGAAAGAAGACAAATGATATCTACAATGCTTTCAAACCATACAAACCTGCTCAAGGTCAAACTCCGTATTAAAACCGGATGTAACGGCGTCGATTAGTCTTGCCATTAGAAACACACTGTCTGCATACCTGACAGAAAGTAGGAACAGACAAACAGTTTCATATGTGTAATTAACATCTCTAATATCTTCAAGACAAGACAGAGAATGCACTATTGATTGATGTTAATCGCCATAACCAAGGCTTTTTCCTTATTTGATGATTGTGTATCAAAAGAGAAACTGTTACACTTTCACAACCAGAAACTGTTATGTGTTTTGCTCCGTCTTGTCTGTTGGAAAATTATTGTTCTTCCAATGCTAAGTTAAGCAATATATTTGTTCGTTTGATTGGGGTTTAACTTCGTTCTCATTTCACTCAATTTAGGGTATGACAGCCAAACGGGTAAAGGAAACCACCCTAAACATCATTTTCAAAAACAATGACAAAGAAGGACAGGACTAAAACAGGACAATCACGGGTACAATACCAAATTGTCACAAACAGATCGACTTCATGTTGTCCCTTACATGTAGCTCCGAGTGCACCACGGCAACGAGAAACACCCATATGTCTGTGCTTGAACTAAATTGCCGTCTGCCAGAGAATAGTTTCAAAGACACTAGCAAATAAAACTAACTGATGATGAATAAAAAGATCCCTGTAAACTATTATTCTCGGTAAGCAAAAGCTTGAATCAGCTTTCATCTTAATTTTTCACCAGAAGTTTTTTTTCTGTATTTTAGTATTTGTCCTTTTATCCAAATCAACAAGTTATGGACAGAGTGCCGCGTGAGAATTCTGAATTGCATATGTTAATATCTATGTTTTGTGTAGTTAGCGCGTATAACGTATTTATATCTTCAACATAAATTATTTGTGATCCGCTCCAGCGAACTACGGACAAGTCGCAAGTCATCGTTTTGACTATTGCGCTGTCAAAGGTAAAAATGAATTCCAGGTCAATATTGAGATTTGAGCGAAAATAAACTGAAGCAACTGTGGAAAGTTTTGTGTAATTTAAGGTTAGGTTGTTATGGACTTTGAATGCCTGTCATTCCAAAACAGTTACCGAATTTTGAAAACAGTTTGCTCAAAAATTGGATCTGGTACAAAGGCCGTCTTTGTCTTACTAAAATAACTTTAATGTGGTCAGTTTTAGAGATATAACAGCATTTTAAAGGTCCTTCGAGTCTCTTTGTAATATTCAGTTTTCATTTTGTGCTTCTTAGTTCGGGTTATGCTGGAGCGGGTCACATTTGTACAAACGACATAAGGTGTATTTCTTAGACTAACCTGTCTAAGAATTCGTTCCAGTTTCCTCTGACAAAGTCCCAGGCCAGCGACTGTCCAACTGTGCTTCCTGCCACAGACGCGATAGCATGCACAGCATCTTGTATCCTGATTTCGTTAGGGTCAAGACAACGTCTCAAATACCTTTAAAACAAAAATCACATTTATGCTTCAAAACTGATATTTGGTAGGTGATTGCAAAATATGCATGATTCCTACACTCTTAGAAAAATTTGGCTCTAATGGAACCCTGCAGCAACTGTTCTAAGTATGTATCCCTTTCTTTTTATATCAAAGAACCGTTCATGTCGTAATGGTTCCATATAAAATCATCTTGGATCCATATAGAACCATGCTCTTTTCTAAAGGACCCTCAAATAACCATTATTACTAAGAGTGTACAGGAGAACAATTTAACCCCCATGTCCTTCACACCACAGGTTCCCATTATTGACCCCATTTTTACACATCTCCACCAAATTTTATGCCCCCCCCCCCCCCCCGCCTCCTCTCCCTCCACACACACACATTTTCAAATACTGACACAGACCCCACCAACCCCAGCACTTAAAAGCTCAAAACAACATTTACTTTCCCAGCATTTCAAAACAAACCCCGGGCGCAGTTTAAAAGCACAGGAACCAATTTTATTAGTGGCTGACACCAGATCAATCCGCTAATAGTGGATAAGAGATAGACCATCAGCATGCCGTGACGTTTTTTAAGAGTGGATTAAATTTAATAGTATAATAGATACGGTAAATTGGACGTATTCTGGTCACAGATATCACACACAGATCAGCTTCATATCCCCCCTTAGTTCTGAAACCACCAGGGTAACAGTAAGCCCTCTCCAACCTCCCCCATGACGAGTCTTACCTGCTCAGCAGCCATGTTTGAGAGGTGCAAGCCAATGCCCCTTGAAGAATACTTCGTTCGGACGCCACGTTTGTCTCTTTGTACATCCGGTAAGCAAACTCCCATTCTTTCCCACCACCGTTTGAAATGGCTGTACAATACACAACTGATTTCAAGTCTTGTGGAATTCTGAAAATATTATAGAACATTAATAGGCAAAACAATAACACCACTGTTGGCTCTTCTGTGTATACAAATCTTTATATTAATATTGTGGATCTTTTTGTGTCTGAAAAAAAAACCGCTAAATACATTTAGACAGAGATGCCATGTGGGGAAATACCAACAATTATTGACAAAAATTTATGAAATCAAATTTTATTTATTATCCTACTAAAAATGATTCCTAAACTACCAGTGTCCTACGATGGCTTATAAAGGACCGGGTTATTTGTCTCTGATTTTATTTTAAAATTTACTTACATTTAAGTAGAGATTATTTCCACCTCAGAGTTTCAACTCGAGTAGAAATATTTTAACCCTAGTTGAAATTATATCTACATAGGTTGTAATATTTTAACGTAGGTAGAAATTATTTCAACGTTGGTAGAAATGTTTAAACTCCAGTAGAAACTATATTTACTGAGGTAAAAATATGTCTCCTCATCAAGTAGAAAATAAATATAAATAATTGTAAATCCCAAAAAATAATGGTTTACCTTTTAAACCACCGCGGTCTTCAGAGTGAATGCATCATATCATGCACATGTAGCAAATATTGCTGTAAAACTTTGAGATTGATTGATTTGTTTGTTAGGATTTAACGTCATACTTATATGACGAAGAATTGTCCGCTTCAAACTGGGAGGAAACCGGGAGGAAACTTTGTAAAAACCAGCCCCGCTCTTGCCGGATCCACATCGTGTGACTCACATATATACCTGGTGGTCGACAGACGGACTCAATGCCGTAAATGATACATCGGAGTAGGATTCGTAAGCACACACGCTAACCACTAAGACATGGCTGCGGACCATCATTTGAATTTCATGTCTTCAGTCGTGTTTTGAATCTTGTCTAGGTTCTTTTTCACATGGGTTAATTCATGGCGATATGGATTATAAATTATGTTTTCTGTATTGTAAAATTTCTCGCAAAATTCCCCTTCCACTTGTACTTACGGATTATTGGCATCGTTTTTCATCCACTCATCAAATAGTTTTGTGGCTTCTGCAGAGCACCCTGGCACACCAAAGTCACATGCATATCCCAGAATCAAGGACTGATAAGATCTGTAAACAGACGGGTGTAAAAATTGTTAAACGGAAAAGATATTAAATCATTTATGAATGCATCAAAATTGATTTGTTGGTTACACATTGTACCATTGGCAACTTTATCCAAGATGCAGTGATAGCTAGCTCAATCAGTAAAAGAAACCAGCCTCGATTTGACATCACTAGAAATAAATATAACAATTTGTTTGCTTGTTACTTTGGGATTTCTGTTTTAATTAATGTTTGATTGATTGGGGATTAGCGCCTTAATTAAGGTTATTTCGTTTACATGACGGCGTGTCAGCCCAATGGGTGACCACCCTCGACAATACTGGTAACAAACAAAGACAGGACAGGACAAAAAACGGAAGCAATGGGCTTCATGTTGCCCGTTAGCTCTGAGAGCACCAGTGCAACCGGAAAAACCCTCCCATCTCTGCAGTTTAATTAATGTAATTTCAACACAGTGGCGCCAGTACAAAATGCAGGCCCAGATATCCATGCACCCTCCCTGTGGTACTTTGCAATATTTTTGGGATACAACCAATCAATTAACTGAGGCTGTCTATTTCGACCAATGAATGAAAAGTAAAAATAAAACTGTATCTGTGAACAAGATGAATGAGAGACAACCACGAGGATTGGGGACATTCTCAACTTATCGTTCTAGTTGTCTCCAAGGACAATATAAAAGTAGACAATTGCCTTAATTGGTTGAGTGATTGTTTGATTGATTGTTTGGTGTTTTACGCCATGCTCAAGGGTATTTCATTTATATGCCGGCGGTGTATTCAAACAATAAAGTGCCCAGTTAAGACAGCAGTGCTACTCTCCAAACAAACTGCCTATTCCCAGGACACATAATCTAGATAAAAAACAAGAAAAGAAATCTACAGTCAACGGCAAAGAAAAAGAACAAAGTGCAATTTATATACGTATAGGCTTAGGTTTATTTTGCACTTTAAGGCATTTCAATAAAAAGACATGTGGCCAGACCAATGTGTGAAGAAAGTCAGCACCAGAGTGAATAGTAACCAATGACGACAACACAAAAGACAAGTCAAACATCTTGGTGCCAAAACTCTTAATAGTATAATCGTATAGTTTTGTCTTATAAATTTTCTTTTGAACAAACTTACGATTGTAAGGCATTGACCCCCTCAGTCTTCCAGCCAACTCTATTGTACTGCTTGGTGACTAGTTTAGATATGTACTCCTGAGGAAAAAGAAACGAGAGTTTGTTAAACGAGTAGTTGTTGTTTGTTGAGGTTATTTCATTCCAACGAGGAGTGATCTTGAGATAAACTTTTGCAGAGGAAGAAAAGTTTAGATTTTATTAAACGAGTAGTTTTTATATGTTGAGGTTATTTCAATCCAATGATGAATGATTTAGAGATGAACTCCTGCCGAGGAAGAAAATGTTAGAATTTGTTAAATGAGTAATTATTGTTTGTTGAGGTTATTTCCTTTCAGTGAGAGGTGATTTAGAGATGAATTCCTGTGGAAATTTTGTTAAATGAGGAGTGATTGATTGGTTGATACTTAAATCCATTCTCAAGAATTTTGATTTGTTTGTTTATTTGATTGGGGTTTAACTTCGTATACAAAATTATTTCACTTATTTCAAGACGGATTGTCCACTTCACACTGTTCCTTGCTTGAATACGGTGGAAACCCGAGATGAAGCCTCATAAAAGACGCCCCCGCGATGGTCAGAGTAACATCGTTTAACTCACTCATATACCTGATGGTCGACAGACGGACTAGAACGCAAGAACCTCAGGGAAATTGAGGTCAAGCAACAGAGTATTCCTCCGCGACACTAACACAACTACAACTAAAAGTGCAACTTCAATACCTGAAGTTGTGCTCTGTTGAAATAATACTCCTTCAATGACAAGTTAAAACAGCCAGAGACATATTATCCTTAGCCGGAGAAAACAACGTTGTACCAGTTTCATGGTTGCATATTTTGTTTGATCCGGGTTTAGCGCCCAGCATACCGCGACGGCTATCATCATGAGAACTCTGGAAACAGGAAACTCCAAACAAACAAACCTGATCATCTAACATTTTGATTTAGTTCATTTTCCATACCCGATATTGACCATAGATGTCAGTCCTGCGAAGCATCCTGCTGACGTGACTAAGTTCTGTTGATGCCGACCGCCATGGAATATATTCCTGTTCATCTTCCAAATAATTCACCATGTTTAGGGCCATTTTAGGGTCAGTCATTCCAGCTCTGAAAAATATACATCTCATTTAAATCTATATTCACGGTACTCTTATTAATCACAGACTCTATACAAATCGTCAATATATTCTCTCGAGATTTCTGTAGGTTAACCATAACACAACTTGAGATTAAGATCTACTTAGAAACTTGTCTCTGTGAGTTTATCTAGAACATCAGATAATTTATCGATTTTAATTAATTTACATTCCTGTGCCAATGTGATTACTTTTAAGAAATATATACAAATCTTCTTGAGAGCCCCCGGGGAAAAGAATGACAGTTTTTAAAAATCTTTTCAGAACAGGGTTTACTCTTAAACATCCAATTAAAATCGTCTGTTGGTTGTTTCTAGTCTACATGTTCTGGTTATTTGTCTGACAGCCAGCTTAAAGTCCACGACGTAAGATACTACATGAACAACTGCAGCATGACCTCCCCATATGACATGACCTAATTGATCTTGTTCACAGAGACCCTGTTTCGGCCGTCCTCGAGAAAACCGCTGAGTTTTGTCAGCGGATAAAAACAAAAGGATTTGTATAAATAACGGATGATCAGTGAGTGTAGCACTTAGGCGACCCTTCATGGAAAAATTCCCTATAAATTACACTGTGGTGATCCTTGTTGAAATAATTTTCTCTATTGAATTGATTTGTATAAATGGCCTCATGGCACTGTACACTGACACTGTCGAGAAGTCGTTTTTATCCTTTGTGGGGAACAGTATCGGTTAAAAACACCAACATTTGTTTATGAGCTGTCTCACTTTACCCTGGTTCGATATCGCGATCACCTCCATCAGGATGTTATTAACGTCAAACATCAAGATGTAGTTTTTACTTACGATGCTATGTTCCACACATCATTGATAAGCTGTGCTCGATTTTCTGTCGAAATCACCTGAAGTAAATAAGATAAAATTTTATTTTAAAATAAAATCTCATAGAAAATAAATTGTTAAGACAGTAATAATGATTGATTTTTTTCTCCAAATGTCGCTTTAAGACACCCCAGAATTTAAATAAAACTCAAATTTCAGCTGATAAATTTTTCAAATGCAACTATTTACTATTTTGTATCAATTAACCGAGTCTCAATGTAACAAGCTATCTGATTGGTTCACAATCGCTGAGGAAGTGTATCCATTGTATGGCTGTAGATTCCGGTTCCAGTGACTCGGTCTACCAAGGGTTGTTATGTACATTAGTCTAGACTTGCATTGATCGTTTGGTTGGGGTTTAACGCCGTATTTAAAATTATTTCACGAGCAGAATGTGTGAAGGAAACCACCCTCGATGCCACTGGCGACAAACAAAGTCAAGACAGGACAAACACAGGACAATCGCAGGATATAATACAAATACACCACAAACAGATCAGCTACATGTTGCCCCTTAGCTCTTAGAGCATCAGGGCAACAGGAAGCTCTCTCCCAACCATCCGCATTGAATAGCAAATATGTTGAGTGGCATACTAGTAATCTGTCCATTATCAAACTATCAATTCTAAAGTATACTTTTGTAACGGACAAGCATGCCAACATTAATTGACACTAGCACGACCATAAATTATAAAGAGATTCGTTAAGTTGAAAAATAAACTTCTTCCAGGGCTAAGTAAATAGACCATTGCTAAACAAACTGCTTTTAGGATAGAAGGGACCCATAGCTACCATCCGTGTTTAGAACTAAGTTTTATGATCAGAATCTATAATCTCAGTAAAATTATAATGCAATTTTCAAACAAAACCAAACATTGTGATCACCCTCTAGCTTGAAGTTACCAACTGTGTTTAGAACTCAGTTTTATAATCAGAATCTATAATCTCAGTAAAATTATAATACAATTTTCAAACAAAACAAAACATTGTGATCACCCTCCAACTTGAAGTTACCAACTGAGTTCAGAACTCGGTTTTATTATCAGAATCTTGAGACATATGACTTCAGTTAGTTGTAATATACCGTAGATCACCTAAAATTCTGTTAATGAATTATTGTTACATTTTTTATATTTGTGACAGAATTATAGCAGTTAAACAAATTTTTTTATGTATTTTGAGAAATCCTTCTCATTTCTGACAAACAAACACAAATTGCCATCTGCCTCATATGCACAATTTTAAAATCATTGAAATAACTCCCACATAGACATAACAAGACTTTATAGAGTTTCAACTTATTTCCCCCCAAAAATTCCATAAAGTCTTGTTATGTCGTGATCCCAGGTTTTAAATGCCACTTTAACATAGCTGAGCTGCGCACTCATTTAATTGCTTTAGCATGGGTCCGTAAAAAAAATCCATGATAAAGCAGTTAATATAAGGAAAGGAACAACTTAGCAAACTGCTACAAAGCAGTTATTTTCGAATGGGAAAATAAACTATTTTGTTGACAAGATAGTCTTTATTGGGCAACTCTAACCTTCTTCCGTTGTTTATAGAGTTATAATACACTAAATCTATGGCAATTCGATAACATTGACATTTGGCCATATTGACAAATCTACCCAATAAAGGCGTCAGGTGACGTCGCATTTCATCGATTAACTACATCACATGTGCACAGCTGTATCAGCAATAAAGCGCAAGAGATCACTGACGAAACTTGGATCTATACCTCAACAAATTATGCTTCCAAAACAGTTACAGGCATAATTACAGGTGAGTTCAGGGAAATGAAAAATTGTTTAAAAAAAACCAAACAAACCGTGTGATCGTCCTCCAGTTGTTTTATCAGAGCCTGCCAGTTTGCGGTGTCATAATTAACTCTGTAATAACCTCTCTCTTTGACGTTTCCAATCACCCAAGACTTCTCGTCCCACTTCGGTATTGTGGCTACGTCCCTGATTTCCTCTGTAAATGCAATCACCATCAAATTAGTCAAATATCGGACAATTGATTGATTGATTGATTGATTGATTGATTTGTGTTTAACGCCGTGGTTAAGGGTATTTCCCTTTTATGACGGCATGTATTCCAACAATAATTGACACTAGCACAACCAAGATGTGAAGCGTTTCCATAATGTTGGAAAGTTAATTTTCCTCCAGTGCTAAGTGGAGACAGCATTGCTACTCTTCAAACAAACTGCCCTAGGGTCAGAGGCACGGACAAATCGAAACCTGTGTCTTTTTAATTTATCAGACTGGTGTGATATTTATATAAAAAAAAAACAAAGGCTGTCCTTGGAAAAGCTTTGAATATAATCTTAATCTCGAGTTGTTATGGGAAACCTACATACATCTTGAGAGAAACTTAAATCAAGTCAGGACGAAAATAGGCAGCTTGTTTGGTCAATTAGGGTTTAGTTCGAACTAAAGCTGTGTCACACAAAGCGTAATACCTGTCTAAAAAGAGTTTGAAAATGGAAAATACTGCAAAAATGCTGTATATGTATGTACCCTGAGAGAGATAGACGAAGGATTGTTTATTCGCGGTGATTGATGTTTAACGCTTTCTCAACGGTACTTCAATTGTACTCCAATAGAATATTTTGAAGTGTTATATACTAGTATGCTCTATTGGAAGATTATTTTCTTTGATTATCATACCGATAAGCAAATATATGTGACCGTCTGAAGCAAAATACGAACTAAGTCGCAAATCATTGTTCTGAGTATTGAGCTAAAGGTTAAAAATGGCATACCAGATCAATATTGAGATTTTAGCGAAAATAAACTGAAGCAGCTGTGGAAAGTTTGGTGTCATTTAAGGTTAGGTTGCTTAGGACTGTGAATGTTTGTCTTTCCAAAACATTTATCGAAGTTTGAAGCCAGTTTTCTATCAAAATTGTATCCGGTACAAAGGCCTTTGTTGTCGTAATTAAATAGCTATAAGTTGGTCAGTTTAGAGACATTATAGCATATTATATATCATTTTAAGGGTAATTCAAAGCTGTTGTAAAATATACCAATGTACCAATGTATTTTGAGCGATTTAGTCCGTATTTTGCTAGAGTCGGTCACATATATTTGTTTTATAGAGAAAGAAAACCTGGCATGCCTTCATCGGGATTCGATACATGAATTACACTTCTGGGTTACAGGAGATTGTAACTCAATTATACATAAACCTAAGATACCTGTTTAGATATACATATAGGAGCAATTGAAAAGTTTCCACTAGCAAATAATACATCATCCAATTAAGGAAAAGTCCTGATTTCAGCTACATGTTTGATTGTCGATTTGGTACATTCAAATGTTGGCGTATTTGATTGATTGAATGGTGTTTGACACCGTGCCCAATGGTTTTCACTTAAATTAGGACAGTGTATCCAACACACACAATCATAAAATGTGAAGAATTTTGCTCTGTTTGGATATAAATGTTCCTCCAGTGTTAAGTCAAGTAGTATACCTATACCTCAAACATACTGCCCTCAGACATAGGGCTAGTGGAATAAGAGGAGCCCACACGACTTGATTCTGGGATGAAAATTCCCACTCGAGAGAGGGAAAAATCATCCATACCGAGCCGAATGCGAGGTTGGGATGATTTTTCCATATTTCCCATAAAATTTATGTTACGTCGGATTTTCTATTGAGAAACTATTAAAAAAAAACACAAAAAAAACATGACATTTGTATTACAATTTACTGCATATAGTGATATAAAATCGTTGATCGGTTAAAATGTGTAATGCGGAAAATGCGTATAGTCCCGTCATGAATGTACTTAAATTTAACGTTTTAATACGCGATGACAAGAATAAATTGTATGCAAGGCAGTAAATCATTTTGAAGAATTTGAAACATTGCAAATGAAAACTCGGACACATATAATTATTCAAACGAGGGGTCATCACCATGGTATCCCACTCGATCTGCTCTTCTTGAAAAGTGAGTTCCGGCCTAAATTTTGATTGGCTGGTGTACGTCACGCGCTCATCCCACATACGTAAGTGGGATGAAGTTTCTCACAAAGTGTTACCACACGGGTTTGACAGAGTATTATATGAAAATATGATTTTACAGACCAAATTCCATGGAATTTAATATACACCCACCTTGACCCGCGTCTTTTCTCATTAGGTTCATCCTGGTTGTGTTGAAGTCATTCTCCATGCTGGTCGTGTAAGAGAATGGGATCTCCCATTTGTAACTGAAACAGAGAACAAATTATAAATTATTTGATAGGTGTTTTATGCCATGCTCAAGGGTATTTCACTTATATGACCGCGGTGTTTTCAGAATTCATTGACCCTACCACAACCATAAAATATGAAGGATTTTGTAATGTAGGATTTAAATCTTCCCCAAAACAAGTAAAAAGACAGCATTGCCGTTTAACAATGAGGATAGAAAATTCCATTACATTAATTACAACAATAACATTAATTCCTAACTTGAGAATTAAAATAGTGGGGATGGCGGTAGATTAAGAAAACGATCAATCATCCGATAATCTAAAAAAAAATGTCAGAGATAAATTTTTCAGTTGGGCCTAATCTGGAGGTGTTACGAGTCACCGACATTTGTATGTTCATCTTTGAAGTTTTAATGATTGATTTGTGTTTTACGCCCTGCGTAAAGCCCGCCGCACACGAGAGCCAAATGCTGAGCTATCAGCCTTGAGTAACTAAAATTTCACCGTCTGCGCGCAGTTTTTGTTGCGTTTTTCGTCTCACGAGGCCGTGAGCCAATTATCTATCTTGTTTGAGGCAAGAAACTCATCGTCTGCGGTGAACATAAGCTGTCAGCTCAGCCAAATATTTTAACGGACCAATAGAAATGCGTAAATTAACCATGTGATATTGTACGATAGGTCACGTGAACGGTCACGTGATC
>JAQQZZ010142428.1:0-13052 GCA_030265115.1 Mopalia vespertina | reverse complement strand
CATCCTATATGTCTACATGTCCATTGGTTAAATAACAGGCATCCTATATGTCTACATGTCCATTGGTTAAATAACAGGCATCCTATATGTCTACATGTCCATTGGTTAAATAACAGCCATCCTATATGTCTACATGTCCATTGGTTATATAACAGCCATCCTATATGTCTACATGTCCATTGGTTAAATAACAGCCATCCTATATGTCTACATGTCCAATGGGTAAATAACAGGCATCCATATGTTTGGCTAACAAAGTATAACATACGCAATACAAGATTTGTTTCCCCTCCTTCAAGGTGACTATTCGATTAAGCGAAGAGCTTTCTCATTGCCATCATTGGTCTACCATTAAGGTCGCTGTCAATAACAAGGAGAAGAAACCTTTAGAACGCTTTTCTAGAAGTCAAGTGACTGAACACGTTCTGTTATTCCAAATCTCTACATATGTACCATTGAAACGCTACAGAAATTGATCTCAGACCAGAGTTCGAATCCAGCTGGTAGCAGCAAATTTGTGTTTCTCTGCAATAAATATAAATACTTATCTTGACAAAAGTTGGTAGTTCAGTGTTACCATACCATTATGATGAAATATTTGGCTTAGATTTGATCTTTTCTAAACTTTTACCTTTCCGAGAAAACATTGGTTTTAAATTTCTGCTGTTCTTAAATTCTAAATCCCGATGTAAAATTGGTTTAATGTTTGAAGTGTTCTATAAACTGGTACCTTTCTGAAATATATTGTCTTACAGTTTTGATAATTTTATAGAAATGTTCATGACATCATATATAATTTTACCATTAGTCGACCTAGTTAACAAATTATACTCACACCTCCGACTATCCTGAATTATTAAGTATTATATACGGACATCGAGAGACTATCTTATTCAGTTATTCTACTATCTAATTGGATTACATGTGTCACGTGATGAGCTATACAGAAGCCATTTTCCTCTCGGAAGGGAATTGAATATTTAGTTCACTAAATCCGTCTATTAGAATGTGGTCAGTCTAAGGTATTCAACAACAAAACGGATGTGCGCCATAACTTATTCAAGAAATATAGTCCCGGCTTCGATGGGCGGAGGTTACTTTTAATGCACATTGTCTCAAGTAATAGTTGTTTGCATGCGAGACAGATAACAGCTTGAGTGTCTGTGGAAGTCATTCTTCCAAGCATTTATCTCGTTGTCCAATCATTTTGACATAAACAATAGACAATTGAATCATCGAATTTATACTTAGGTTATTGATTATTTCACTGACGTTGTGGCTAAATTTTTTGGTTAAATCCTGTACTATTTTCCATTTCTGCATGTGGTCGACATTATAACGTTACAACAAATATTTATAATTTTTCGCTTCGGCTTAATTCCCTGTCGTAGTAATTATTAGTTCCTGTTTTCCGTACTGCTATCATCATGGCTTGGTTGAGAGTGTCAATCACGCTGATCAACCTAACCCTTTTCTGATTGGATAATGTCCTCAAAGCATGTGCTCCAATTCTTCTCCTTGTAGTTTTCAAGGTAATCTTACGATATAACAGCTTAAGGCGGCAAGTCAATCGCTTTGTGCTTGTTGCGGAAAAGATAAAAGAAAGTGTTAAATTGAGGTAGCCAGTTGTAGAACGTGTTTCAACAAAGACTTGAGGTAAATTAAGATACCCCCTTCCACCTGGGTGTAATCAGGCGGTGCAGTCTCTTGAGTCTATTTCTTTATGCTGCGTGTTGCAAATATAAAGAGAAGGGTTGAAGAAACCTGGGATCGTTGAAAGCATTGTCGGCGTATTAAAGATGGCTTCAAGCGGATCAAGTCAATTTAATTCGTTATTAACTAGGGTTTGGTGCTTCTTGTCAAAAATGAATTTCAATTAGCCTATAGACAGTAATCATAAATATGTTGTAAAAGTCCTACACTGCTACAGGTAGCTAACTTAGCCTGGTGTTTGTCGCGAATAATTACAATTTATATATAATACATGTTAATGATCATCATTACCATCATTAGACACAGAAAAATCCCTCTTCAGAAAATCATGATCAATAAATGTTCTTGATAAACCTGGTTGTGTTAAATTTACTGTGTAAATTTATAAGTATTCAGTTTGTAGATATAATCTTATTATTGGTTGATAACCTTGTTCTCTATATTAAGAACAAATTATTACAAAGCGACATTCATCTTCAGTCTCATTTAGCTTAAACCCAACGCAAAGCCAATTTTGTCTTGAAACAATAGTATCCCCATGACAACCTGTGTCCGTATGAACTCCAGGCGGAAATGTACGAGTCTTGCTTAGGCTTGTTCTACGCTCAATGGAATTAACTTTTGTCAAATATGTTTGAGTCCCAAGTAAGAGAAACTAGAGAAGCGGAGAACTACCTTGTGAACATCAAGTTGTAACAAACGTGGAAAATTGTCTCTCTTGAAATAGAGGCAACAACAGACCTAGTGTCACCGCTCTTGGATATTCTAATCGAAAGGGGTCAGTACTGTTGGTCTACAAGCCCCCTGGTGTCATTAGACAGCAATGTATTATATCTAAATGACAAACGTAAGAAAATCGACCAGAGACGAAGAAGCAATTTCCACGTTCAATGTTAGAGAGCGACTTGACTCAAATCTCACCTCCGGAACAAAAATGTTTGTCCAGCATGTAAAAATAAGAGGCACGTGTTAAAATATAGATCTGTCCGAAATATATTGAATACCCATTGAATTGAACAACTCGCTTGATAACATAACCACTGTAAACTATACATATATGTAACACAGGATAACGCTGTAAGGGGAAAGTGGCGAACATAAATATATTATTTATTTCACTCCTATAAATATAATTGTCCTGGAGACAATCTCTACAACACACATTGAACACTATTAATCTCTATATTAATAGAGATTTGTTGCAAATGTATAGCTTACGAGCTTAAACATTTAACGGGAATATTTGAACCCCCAAAACACACACTACGTCACACGAAAGTTTGATTCAAGACGTGTCAAGATTGCCACATTGGTAACTGTAATCAATGGGAAACTTTTCCACATGTTTTCTGATAGTATTTTGTAAGCCGGGCTGAAAAATGTACACACTAACAAAACCATACCGTGTGACTAGTATAGAGAGCAGCTCAGGTCGCATTTGGCACCTCATTTGTGAGGTGCCTTGAGGTGCTAGACGTCACTTCCGGTCCCGGTCGTGACGTCACCGCGACGTGTATGTTGTTGTTTTGCCTGACGTTACAAATGATTATTTCCGGTTCCGTGCGTGACGTCACCGCAACGTGAGTCTACACGTGTATGTTGTTGCATGACATGGCAATTTTTTTTTTAAATGAGTACTTATGAAAACTGGAGGAAGATTAACTTTCCAACATTATCAAAACACTTCCCATTTTATGGTTGTGCTAGTGTCAATAATTATTTGAATACATGTCCCGCCGACATAAAGGTGAAATACCTTTAAGCACGGCGTAAAACACCAATCAATCAATCAATGTACCTTTCCAGGGAAACATCGATCGGGGTTTTTAGAATTTAAACTGTTCTAAACTGGTACCTTTCTGAGAGACATTGTTTTACGATTTTGATAATTTTATCGATTTGTTCATGACATTATATATAACATTACCACGACCTCATTAAAAAATTATATTACATGTCCGACTACCCTGAATTATTAACTATAATGTACTGACATCGAGAGTAGATTATTCATAAATTCCACTATCTGATTGGAATACATGCATCACGTGGTGAGCTATACTTAAACCATATTGCCCTCGGAAGAGAATTCAATATTTCGTTAGCTGATTCTGTCTACTAAAATGTAGTCAGTCTAAGGTATTCACCAACACAACGGATGTGCGTCATTAATTATTCAAGAAATATAGTTTCTGTAAGGATGAGCGGAGGTTACTTAAATGCACATTGTCTTAAGCAATGCCTGTTTCCGTATGAGACAGATAAGAGTTTGGATGTCTGGGTAAGTCATCTCTCCCACCATTTATCTCGTTGTTCAATGGATTAGACATAAAAATGGACCCTTTATTTTGTTGTTTGATTATTTGACGGACAGACAAAATGATAACATTTAGCGGTATTTCAGCTCCGTTATGACGAAAACATTAACAAATGTATATACAATTGCAATGAATTAAAAAAACATTTCTATCCTTGTATTTGTATCCCGTGCTGCAAGCGGCCCCCCTTATAATGTTACAACGATATATATATTTAATTTGTCTCTTAGGCTAAATCCATAGTCTTTGTAGGTTGGAGAAGTTTCGGTTTTCCTAACTACTACAGCTCTATAAACTACAACTGCTCTCTAATCAAAGGATTCATTCAAATCCATTCTTCATAGCCTCTAATAAAAGAAGGCACGAAGGACTACCAGAATGCGGTTTACTTTTAAATATCCAATTAAAATCTCCTAATAACCGTTTCTTGTCTAACTTTGATTGGTAACCGACAAAGTATTTTTCAGACATCCAGTTTAACGGCCGCAGACTAAGATACGACATTATCAACTGGTGTCTGAAATTGGTGTCTGACCTATAATTGATTCCTTGACAGTGACTCTGTTCTGGCCATCCTTGGCACAAACATCGACTTTTGTCAGCGGGTTAAAACAATATATATAAATAGCAGTTTTATCGGTGAGGATACAACCATTGTGGCTTGGTTGAGAGTGTCAATCACGCGGATCGATCTCACTCTTGTCTGATTGGATATTGTCCTCGGAGCACGTGCTCCAATTCTTCTCATTGTCGTTTTCAGGGTAATCTTACGATATAAGAGCTTAAGGCGGCAAGTCAATCGCTTTGTGATTGTAGCGGGGAAGATAAAAGGAGGTGTTTAAGTAAAGTAGCCTAGTTGTAGAACATGTTCCAACAAAGACTTCGAGCTAAAGGAAAGAGGAAAATGAAGCTCCCCCCCCCCCACTCCCTCACCCCCGATTCTCTTATACAAAACACCACAACAGTTACCTGCAATTAGCACCCGATTATCTTTAACAATAAAAATTCCATTAAAGTTACAGGCAAGTATCTCCCGTTTGTTTTCTACAACAAAGATCCATTACAGTTACCGGCAATTATCCACGGATTCTCTTTAGCAATAAAAATTCCATTAAAGTTACAGGCAATTATCCACCGATTGTCTTTAGCAATAAGATCCATTACAGTTACCGGTAATTATCACCCAATTGTCTTCTACAATAAAGATTCATTATAGTTACCGGCATTTATCCCCCGATTGTCTTCTGCAAAAAGATCCATTACAGTTACCGGTAATTATCCCCTGATTGTCTTTAATAACAAGATCAATTACAGTTACCGGCAATTATCAGCCGATTGTCTTAAACAATACAAATCCATTACAGTTACCGGCATTTATCAACCGATTGTCTTAAACAATAAAGACCCATTAGCGTTACCGGCAATTATATCCCGATTGTCTTGTACAATAAAGATCTATTACAGTTTACGACAATTTTCACCCGATTATCAGATTTTAAATCCATAACCGTTACCAAAATGTTTAGCCGATTGTCCTATGTTAAGCCCCACAACAGTTACGTTTGGATCCGATTGTGTTTTATAAGAATACACTGTAGTTGCCGGTTATTATCCCGCTATAGTCTGTTGTAAAATTCCAAAACAGTTACCGGCATTTCTGGCGGATAATCTTTTTAAAAAACCGAATACAATCACATGCACTTCTCTCTAGACCTTTTCAAAAAAGCAATACCATGCATGTATATCTTAAACTCGGTGCCTGTGCACTTTAAAACGGAAAAATAGTTTGACTTTAGTTTAATGATTTTTGTCATAACAATATGACAGTTGCAGAAAGTCAACGTTTTTAAAACACCCCAATCATTACTTTTCCACTAAAAAGATTTCTTGATACTGTTGAAACAGCTTGCGACGTGAATATGGCTTGATCATAAAACATATCTATATATTATATTATATAACATTTTAAACGTTTAAACAGATTTAAAAGTCAAACGGTGTAACATATGTCACTAAGTACTTAACGCTAAAAAAGATCCAGTCTGCTTCAGGAAATTTGTTTGCGTGGGTGGAAAATATAAGGGCCAGGGGAAGATATGGATTTAAAGAAACGATAGCAGATTTTAGTTCCTATACCCAGGCTAAGTTCATACCATAATTAATATAACATTCTTTTAAAATAAAAACTTAAATTAAAGTTTCAACTTGTTTTTATGGCTCTTATAGCGCTAATTTTTTTGCTTGTATGAATGTTGACAACAAATACAATTTATACTTGCTTCTTTTTTGTTCACAACTCGGTTTAAATGTTTACAGTTTTTTATGCTGGCTCTTAATAATAAAGCTATGCTATTTAAAGAGGTATCCTCTCCCCTTTTGAGAAAAAAACACAATTTAATTCTCTTTCAAACGTGTACCTTAATTCAGTTCAGACAACGGAAATGACGTATTTCCACCATCCATGCGCGGCTGGTTGGGAGGGAGCTTCCTGTTGCCCTGGGCCCAATTCCACAAAGCATTTTCTGACTTAAGTCAAAATGCTAAATTTAAAATTTTCACCACCTGTCATAATTTAGTTTTACAATTATACTTTTATTTATTACTTACTTACATTATTATAATAATTCCCAAATATTACATGTTAAAATTCAAAACTGAGAAATTTGAGGCACCTTAAACATTTTGACTTAAGTATAAAAATGCTTTGTGGAATCGGGCCCGGCCCCTGAAAGGAATTTCCTCTCATTTGTCCGTATGTAACATACTCATCAGTTTTATGCACTTGCATATTCAACAAACGAATTGATTAAATCAAAGTCAGTGTATATAACTTTCTTATGACAACTGTAATCCTGGTCAAATCACCTTTTTCTAGGTTTAAGAACAGAGTTGTCCTTCAAAGAGTAAAGTTCATGGTGCTTATCACCATATTGGTTTGGGCGACTGTCACATAGCCGTGTGAGTTTGGTCAGACATTCTCAGAGCAGAAAATAATTATGTTGCTACTCTTGACACAATTGTAAAAAAAAAGATCGATCTTATGAGTTACACGACCAAATTTGTTCGTGAAGCTGACAAGATCGATCTTTTTAATGCATTTTTCTTTATATTGCCGCAATACGTCAGAGAGATTTCCGCTCAATTTTTGTCATTATCAAAATTGGTGGGCACTGTATGGAATCTCTACTCTTTGTCAGGTTTTGAATTTTGATGCTATTTAACCTTCCTCAATATCAGAACTTCCGGTGCCTGGCGGTTTCAGGACCATCGACTATTTGGTTTGACAAAATCCTGTATCCAAACGTCTGTGATCTCTAATGATCAGGCAATTCTAAGCTGCTTTAATACCTGTAATTATGGCAAAGGATTACCCACTCCAATACATAACAGGTAAAGAAAAGCGCAACTGACTGTTCAGATCATGGATGTGCAAGAAAAGACATGGGGAAACATGCTAGTAATCTTCGCTGATGGCGATTGAATTGAAACACAATAAGATATCAGAACGCGTTTCCGACGATTTAGGGCCTTCAATTCCGGGGCCGAGGCGGCCTTTGACCATTGCCTACATTTTTCTTGACCCCCCCCCAATCCAACTTTTGATTTACTTCCGTTGCCCCTGTACATGCATTGCCACGAAAAAAGCATGGCCGTTATTCTTGACAAATTAATATCGAGTGCAGATTAGAGGCTCTCTCGTTCAAACAGAGACATTCATGCAAATTGATGCAATCAGATCTAAAACACTCCCTGTGTTTTTTGTTGTCGCTATTGTGATCTAACGCAAACTTATAACTTACAGTGTTCGATAAGGTCAAGAGCACAGTAGTTCACGAAAGGTCGCCGTTTTAGTTGTCCAACTAAAACACAGATAACACGTGCATGGATATGGTAAACATAGACAACAGGGGAAAATGTCAACGCCACTCAAAGTGTATTATTTGATTACTACCGTTTTGAATGTAGTGATACACTGGGACTATGCTATGATGGCATTTATCTGTAGGGGCCTATACATCAATGCAATTCCTTTTTTAAAGATGCTAACGAATTTAATTATTCTTAAATAGCACATTGCACATTTTCAAATGTTTAAGCAGCTAAAAATGTTCGTATAACTGTGGCGAAAAGAATACCTCGGCCTCGTGACTTCCTGGTAAGATAGTGATGGCGCGGGTTTATCCAAAAGTTGCAGTCTGTGTTGAAAAGCTAGATGGTACTTGCTGGTTACAAAATGATTTGAATGATGTTTGTTTATTGCGCAGGTATCCATTAGTCATGTTTAAACACGCAGTCGGTAAACTCCAGTTCGTCGGCGGGAATATTCGGATTTTACAAACCAGATTGGGTGGAGAAGGGGCTTAATGATTAGTCAATTTGAGAGACCAATCGACACTGTAAGTAAAGCTATTGCGTTAGATCCCAATAGTGACAATCAAATCACGAGGTGTGTTTAAGATCTGATTTTAATTAGATTGGTTTTCATCTAACCCCATAAAGCGCCTTTTTAAAATTGTGCATCGTTATCATACATACACACACTCACACACACGTGCGCACACACAAAAAAACAATTCGAAGAAAGACAATTGGGACAGTGTGTACACAAGTATTTTTATATAAGTTAGTAAATACTTACAAAATATTGCACTTACAATATTGCACAGAATCGATCCTGGCACTAGAATACAAATATGTGGTGTACATTGGGCCCACAAATAAATATAGTCTTTGGGTTGGGCTTTCTATAATACCAATTTATAATATGTAAATTGGAAAAGTTGTAAAGTAAAAACTCTGCGACGTTCGGGGGCATAGAGAACTCGAGAACACAGCTATATTGCACAAACTAAAATTAAGGTGTTATATGTACACACGTCTATCATCTGTCAACTTACTCGGGGATACAGCCTTTTAAAGCTAGAAAATTCTGTATAGATACTGGTAGTGGTAATTCAGGTATTCTTTTTAAAATACTTGTGTCGTTGGAGGCCTTATTGAGAGCTTTTCGCACAGCCCCTCTTGATAGCTCATATAGGCTGAATGGGCGCGTTATACGCTCCCGTAACCATTGCAAGGCCGCCAGTTGTCCCTTACCGTGGTCAATCCCTGGAAACGCCAAGCGTAGAAAACTCCTGGAGAAAGTTGGCACTCTTTTAGAGCACTGGTCAATTTCGTCCGTATTTACTTGATAGCCAGCCGCTACATACAATTTCACTAGTTGTGGATCACATTTACTAAACATCTCTACTAATAAACTCCGACTGTACTTTCCAGGTTTTTCAATCTTACAGCCATGAATGATGAGCAAAATAGCAATATAAGTGTTTTCTAAGTTTACGGCAGCCGATAGTGGGGTCCACTGCCCATCAGTCTGCCCTAACTCCGCGCCATTTTTTATTAAGATCTCTAAAATAGATTCCAAACATAGATATGTGTTCTTTTGTGCTATCTTGTAGTAAAATATGGCCGTAAGAAAGGGAGACATGTTGTTTTTTGATGTAGCATTGACGTCAGCGCCATGTTGGATCAATGTCTTCACGACGTTTTCGTTCCCTGTCCGCATAGCTTCATGAAGCGGCGTACAACTATATACATTCCTAGCGTTGACGTTGGCGCCAGCTTGGCATATTAAAGAAACAACGTTTTCTAGATTTGAATGCACCGCCCGATGTAGTGGTGACATATCATTTGGACCGGGCGTATTGACGTCGCACCCCGCTCCAATGAGCACTTCAGCCGTTTGGTGCCTTTTGTGATAACAAGCTAATAACAATGGCGTCTGTTGCTTATTGTCTGTACAGTTCATATCCCATTTGGAAGCTATTAGAGTACACACAGCTTCAGAATTGCCGTATTCGGCGGCCCAGTGCAAGGCAGTCTTTCCACAATCATCTACATCGTTACCATAGTAACCGGATGTAAGAATCTGTCTGATTTTCTGCTCTCGACCAGACTTTACGGCCTGTATCAGCAGAGAATCACTCTCAACAGACGGCATTTTCGGGTCCGTGATATGCTTTGAATTGTAGCTCTGCTTCTCAGGAAATATCCACTTATTGCGTCTTACAACATTTGTGCGCTGCTTAAATGGGTCATTGTTCCTGACACATTCCAGAAACACAGAAACTAAAGATTGACACCCAAGTGAACCTCAGTTTATAATTCAAGTCTTTATCAAATTGCAGTGTATATATAAATCGTACAGATAATCCCCTGAGATAGTCCAGTGAACGTAATCGATTAATGATGCAAACTAAATTCAAGACTTCCAGGCATAGGCTACATCTATATAGTCGTGGTAGAAAACCACAAGCTGTCCCGTAAAGCAAAACTCAGAATCATGGACTGATTCCTAAACAGATGTTATTACCAGTAAAGAACAACCACACCTGAATACACACATCAGAACGACCACTTGCCGGCGAAGGTTCTGTCTCTTTTCGTTGTAATAGACGCAACACAAACATCCCTTATATATCAGAAAGGCAACATATGTTCTGGTACGCAATACAAGCAAGGTCTGTGTATGTTTATTATCTCATGTGGAACAATCGACATGCCGACCTTTGCTGTCGTTGCTTTACTATCAGTCTCCAAAGTGCTCCTATGATGTGATTCTCGAACTTTTTTACGACCGTCGAATTCAGACACCTTTGTTATATAGGAATTAATATCGCTTTCTCACATTAAAAGTTCTTGGTTTCAGGACAAAACAAATTGTATAACAGAGCTCTAAATTCCATAAAATGTCCCCAAGGAAACATATGTAGAAACACTGGAAGATTTCGATCCCGGTTAGAAAAACAGGTCTCGATTTTTTCAAAACTTGTCCCGTTGTTTTCTATGTGGCCGTATTCGATGAATGCTTAAAGGGGTCAATGCCAGTATATATGACACTTTCCTTGTCGTTAGTCACATTTTGTAGCCAACCACCGTTATCTATACTGCCACTCGAGGTAATTTCCTCCTTGTCGTATTCAGGGCAACAGGTTAAAGTGGTCCTTGTTTTAATGCCTTCCTTCTTCAATCTCACTCTGTAAATACACAAAACACATTGTTGTATGATTCACCATGAATGTTATACTGGTAAACCCATAATATATTAATAGAACAAACGAGACGTTTGTAGAGATGCATTAAAACTGTTCTGAAACAAAATAGGTTGAGGGTAATATAGGCTGGTCTAATAGTGTATAGACAGTTATAAGATTCCCTGCATATGGTTTAATGCAGCCTATATTTATTAGGAACCAATCTACGGAATATTCACTGATTATTTCTGATGTAGTTTACTAAGTTACCGTAAGCAATTTTTCGTGTATTGTGAATAACACTGTCTTGGGTATATAGACCACTATATATCTATAGTTCAGAAAAGTTTGCGGAGTGAGACCCGGAAGGAAATCGAACCAATGGCCCCCACGTACCGAATTACTCAATGAGTGTACGAACTACTTAGGCAATAAAATAGGCGTACATTAGATGGGAATAAATATTAGATGCAAAATAATATATTCTAATAATATAGCAAGAACATTTCTGTTGGATTAATGTTTCTTTAGGACGAGAATTGTATGCATTCAATCTAATTAAAATCAGAAGAAAAATTCAAGCCCCGCGTTTTGATGTTCGCAAGGATTGATGATATCATGATAGCCACAAACAAAACACGGGGAATTTTATCGATCAGGTTTTAATCAGATTTATATGCATTTTATATTAGACCCTAGAGCTGTATTGAATGAGAAATATCTGCAAAAGAAAAAGAAAATGTAAATAACAACTTTGAGAAATTCAACAAACGCCTTCTATTGTGATAGAATAAGGCAATATTATGATGGTTGTCACACGTGTAGATTAAGGCCTACCATATATAAGCAAAATATATATGACAAATGTTCGTTCAGTAAAATTTTGCGTATTAGTATTTTAATGATTCATAGCAACTTTTTTTATTCATTAAGTGTCAGTGTATAAATAGGAACCAAGTGATACCATTTGTCAACCTTAGTGGGTGAGTGTACTAAACATAAACGCATTTTGTGGTAAACTTTTCAAGGGTATAAACAAACAAGTCAATGTGAATTTTTGACGCAGGCTGTCGTATCTTGGTCACCATAATACATACAAAGGCAATTATTGTAGATGTTTTACTGGTCTATGGTCGGGCGATATGTACCTGATAAAGCCCGCACTTTGTCACGCGAATTCACAAGTGCCACTCGAATAGTTAGGGTTGTGTAGGCCTACAATTGAAATAAAAGGTCATTAAGTTAAACAATGCAATACATGATACAAGACTTAAAACTAAATAATTTTGTACCAGAGGACAATTTAACAATGCAAGCATCATTGCGTTGTCTTTCAAACAGAGTTCTGCTTTGTGTTTTTAACCATGTTTTGTATAGATGTTTTACTGGTCTAAGGTCGGGCGATATGTATAGCCTATACCTGGACATAACTTTGTATCAGAGGACAATTTTATAATGTTAGCATCATTGCTTTCTAGTATTCCTCTCAAACTGAGATTTGTATTGCGTTTTACACCATACCCCGCAACTAACACCGCTTCCCCTCACAAGAATGATAGCGTTGAATGTGGGGAGTATTGCCCCATTAGTAAATCTCCCCCCACTCATTAAAAAAGTGTTTTCTTAGGTGAATATCGCGAAATAAACCCCGGTTGCCACCATAAAGCTAACAACACAACATATGGAATGATAATAAACGTTATCGACCTGACCAGCTTCCATCAAGGTGCACCATTGGCTTTATTTTAGTTTATTCTGGGTAAAACATCCCGTGACGTTAAAGATAACACGTTGGCTCACTGTCTGTAGATGACAAGTTACGCAAGAAGGTGCGTGAAAAGCCAATCGTGCACTCCAAGCTTCAGGACTACGGGAACCCAAGAGATACCGTTTCGGAATTGCTTAGCTAAGGTCCGTGTAACGCTTAACAGTTCAATTTTCATTTTTTGTTTCTTGTGTCCATAAAACGAAAAACACAAATTGAACG
>JAQQZZ010142417.1:0-13055 GCA_030265115.1 Mopalia vespertina | reverse complement strand
GGGGGGGGTGATATAGACCTGTTATTACCATATAATTTATATCCAAGGAAGGAAAGCAAGGATACAGGGTGTGCATTTGCTTTGAAAGATCAAAACGTCAGAACTCGCGACAATGCGATTGCATCTATTCTGAAAAAAGAAAATTATTATTTGTTGGATTTCTACAGCAAGAGTGCTAAATTTTGTCAATAATATTCATTTTTCCGGCTTTTCGTATAAACTTTATTATTTGGATTTTATCCAGTCTGTATAGACCGGTGTCCTACACTGATGAGTATGAATGTTATACAATATTATAAATGGAATTGTTTAACGATGGTTCCTTGCTTAGGTACGGTCAAAAACCGGGAAGAAACGTAGCAGAAACCACTCCCGCGATTGCCCGAGCCATATCGTGTGACACTCATATACCTGATGGTCGAAAGACGGACTCGAACCTGTGGATGTGCATCGTATTAGGATTAGTAGGCAGTTCACGCAAACCCCTAAGTCGGTGAAAATGGGGCAATTTGTCTAAAAATCCACGTAGCACTGCATAAACTGCTTGTCATATAGTTTAATATACACGAGAGTGCATGTTTTATGTATTGCACACTGCCGGCGAATATTCAACAAAGAGCCCAGAGTATTTTATAGCCTGATAAGACAGACGGATGCAATATTATTCGAGATTTATTGGCAGGCATTATTTCAAAAGTAGTCTTATGCCACAACTGTAGGCTGGATATAAATCACGGAGATACGTATTGGCATCTACTTTTTATTTAATACTACTGCGTACAGCGTTAAGACAACGTTGAAACAAATTTAAATGAACTGGAGACTAATACGAGTTTCTGATTTGTTTAAACTCTTTCCGTCTTTATTCAATTGAAATTCTACTCCAAAAACAACAGTATTCATTGTTCAAACAAATCGCTGTTCCATTTCTGGTCGGATATTGGCTATATAGAGAGTCTATAGTGTACGTGTTTGTCATACCTATTGAAGAAAATCCCAGAAACCTTTGAACCACGCGACTATTTTATGAATACCAAAGTATGGCATTTGAAATGTATGAAATTTATAGTGAAAGTCACTTATTTTTCAATCCCCTCGCGCTTCCAAGGGATCCGACTCAAAGCACGCAATTCTAAAAAAAGTGTGATACCTAAAGGAACCACACGAATTCTATCTTTTATCTTTTACGAAATAAAATGTTCAAGAAGGGTGGGGCAAAACTGATAAAACGCTGACGAAACTTAAATAGTGTATCTAACTTCACGATCTTGAACAAAGAAGTAAACTGTGAAAATTAACGATCGCTTGTATTAATATGTGCATTTTAACTGAAACAACAACTAGACTTGAATATATTCAATTCCACAGTGTCGGTACTGTACAAAACGATTTTAATTCCGGATGTCAATAATGTGTAGCATAATTAGTTTAGCTTATAAATTGTTGACTGAACACAACCGTACCTGATGACTTTCTACAACTAGCAAGTTAATGCAACTTTGTCCGATGTAGCATTTTTCCATATAGAAAATAGTAGCAGATCCAAAACACAAGTAGCCTGATATCAAAATTAGATGAACTTCGGAATTTGCCGTGCATATTATATAGGACTAAATCTATCAGATTTTAATCAATGTAACTATGTTCAAATTTATCCGATACCGCTGAATGTGGCGTAAAACACAAATCAATCAATCAATCAATCAAATTTATCCGTTGCCTTTTATAGGATATATTGAACGACATCTGCCCGGTTAGTTAGTGGTTGTCCATTACAGTTCACACTTCCTAGTACAAACTAGCGACTGTCGTTTGATCTCCCTAATAAGCCAAGTAGATGAAATAGCATTTAAAACGCGTTACATATTTTATGTATTGCTGTTTAAAGAGTTCAGGTATAAAGTATAATTATATAAAGCAAAAATCGAATTCATATCGCGCCTATGCTTTGTGACATTTACTGGTTTAGCTTATAATGCCCAATATATGTAAGCCTACATACTGCTAAAAGTGAGTTACTTGGGCTGGATTTCTACGTTTGGAGATCGAAAAACTTTGTTACCATGTTCTATCTCCTAAATTCAATAGATTGCTAAAAAACTTCACTTCTAACTAGGTTAAAGTAATGGCTAAAATAAATTTAAATTAGCAGATGTCGTCTACCACATTTCCTGTCTTCAAGGATAGTGTTTCTCTGTCTGATCCGTGTTAATCTTTAATCACACCGGGGTTTAACCGTTTGGGTTTCCTGGCCATTTATCTTTGGATCAATTGGACAAAACATCTTGTTTAACCAGATTGCTCACTCTGAGAGTTGGAGGATCCATGGCTGAAGTTACATTTAACATAGAGCAGATGAGATACATAAACCTACATTAAATGAATCAGTAATAGTTAGTTTACAACTCTATTTTAAAGTTGGATTAAATCAATGAATACGAAATGTATGACAACATTGAAATGGTCTAGCTATTGGCGACAACGTGAATCGTCCAAGTGCATACAGTACAAAAGCACTCTTTAGAATTTATTATAGTAACATAATCACAGACAATTAGCTTATTTTGCTTGATTTTTTTAGAATAGGAAAGTTAGAAAACCCAGATAATGCATTTACCCTTCAATCGACACATTTTGAAGAACACGTGTGTAATTATCACAATGCAAATATCAACTAAGACTTTCTCGTACTTTGCTTGTCACATTTTTCTATTCGTTTTCAAAGATAGGGAGTTGTATTTTTAATTAACATACTGTGGGCATATGTGCATGCGATGTGGCAACTGGTAACAGAATACTACTGTCACCAATTCTATGAGAATCGAGCTCACTGATTGGTCGTTTGCACGGTTACAAATAACCATGTCCAGTTACAACTTGATATATACGGCCAAACGGGGTTGAAATAAAACCACAAGCCGGGTAGAAATAATTTGTAACCTGCTGCTAATGACAGCCACGTGAGATCAAATCAACCAATCGTAGGATGTCCTTGCTGCATGTATCCATTCATGTCGGTTCAGCTATATGAACCAGCGTAGGCTGGGGTTATTATGAAATGATTCCCATCATTAATCAACACTAACACTTTGTTTAGTAAAGGAGCACAAAAGCAGACAACGAGTTGTAGCTCTCGGCTGTGGTCATCCCCTATCCCGAGCTGCACGCAAAAACGTAAAATTAATAAAAGCTGTTTTGCTATTTAGTCACAATGCTTAATGTTATTTAGCAGCCCAAAAACCTGTCTGTATAATGGTGCCAAATACCCGACCAGAAATGGAGCAGCCATTCACTTCAAGAGTAAGGACTGATTATTCTCGAAGATGGTTTCTATTCAACGAGAAGGCATCGAGCAGGTGAGTACAAACAAGAAGATCGTATTGACTCATGGAGTATCCATGCAGTTGCGAGTGAACGTTGGGACGACATAGATCAACAAAACCAATTGCTAATAAAGAAAATATAGTTTAATTCTTGTTATGTTGTATCTTCATAATTTAAAGTTTGTTCACCAGAATATCAAAAAATTATACGATATTAAACGTGAATCTAGTAAGAAGTAAGAGTTTCTTATGTTGAACGTAATATTTATTAGCTAAAACCAGATAGCTTTGTTAACGTACATGTAAGTTCTATGTCGTTTATTCCGTCTTCATTTATCTAGAACATCTGCCAAATGATATATAGCTGAGAGGTCGACAGAAACGTTTAATTAATGCGGATACAACTCACCGGGAAACCGTACCCATTTAATTCCGTGTGGATTAATTAAAGATTAAGAAAGACAAGAACAAGAGAATGAAACATTGCCAATTAGTCAGACTGGTCGCCATTCAGTGAATACGTCCAGTAGAAAACATTATCTTACAGAAAGTCGATTAAACACCGTTTCGGAAACCAGTTAAAGTTCAACTTTTATGGGACTATATATGTGTTATATATGAAGAAAAAGGTGTCCTTTTAACAACGGTCTATATCATCTCATTATGGGATAGGACAAATCATTCTATGACTGTATTACTGCCAAACAATTACGAATTACTACATGTACATGCTTAAATAAATATTTTGGTAAAACCATTATCAATCAAATTGTGACAGATGGGTCAGCAATATAAAACATGTTGAATTTTAACTAATATTTCTTAAAAATATTGCTATTGTCATTCAAAATATATTGTTTGTTTATTTGATTGGGGTTTAACGTCGTACTCAAGAGTATTTCACTTATATGACGACGTGCCAGTCCAATTGGTGAAGGAAACCACCTCCAACACCACTGACAACAAACAAAGACAAGACGGGACAAATACAGGACAATAACAGCTGGCAATACAGACACCACAAACAGGTCGGCTTCCTGCTCCCCTTTAGGTCTGAGAGCACCGGGGCAACATGAAGCTTCCTCCAACCACCCGCCGTTCAAAATAAAAATCATATATTTTTTCTTATCACTTTATTTTACGACTTCTATATTACGGTCAATAATATATTTCGTTTTGCTTAATATATTTAAAGTTGGATCTCTGGTTAGCTCAGAAGGAAGCGAATCAATAAACGCTGGCCGTGTCGATGCCTTTTATCTGGACATCGATACTGGCGGTTGAAATCAGCTTGTTTTGTGGGAGACTAACCCTAATATAGAGGAGTCATAAACCTGGATAGACGGCCCTTTTACAGCTCAAGATTGAACACTCTTCTTCACGAACATGTTACAATTACTGTACTGTTACTGGAGTAAGCCCAACTATGTTTATTGTTATCCTGTAATAATCCATTTGTACATGTACAATTAAGATCGAGCCCGCATTGATGTTGCGCATGCGTTTGTGTCTGACAGGTTACCAATATGCCTATATTGTTCTTCTTTGGAAACACAATGTTTAAGGCCAAATAAGAATCATCCGATCTGACCAGTACTTGAATTGCATTTGTATCCAATACTATTTTACTTCGTTCAGTAGCTCTATATAGTCAATGGTAACCACTCATGTACACCTTCATAATTTAAGCGGGTGGTTGAAAGGAGATGCGCGTTGCCCTGGTGCTCTCAGGTTTAAGGGGAAACATAAAGGCGAATTCGTTGTATTGCGCCTGGTTGACCCGTGTAGTCAATGTTTGTGCCTCTGACATTGAGGTTGGTTCCGTGCACCTATTGGTCTAACACCCGCCGTATGAGTGAAATAGCCTTTGGTACGACGTAAAGCCCCAATCGAACAGACAAACAATATACTCTGTTCAAGGGCTTTAAAGAAAATGCTACATGCCATTTACGCATTGCAAATATAGTTAAGGATTGACTGAACTCACACCAGCTTGTATTGTACATAATATGTACCTTATTCTCAAAAATTGTGTTTCCTGCGTGGTATCGGATTGGTCCCATTCGTGATCTAATGTTAAACAAACCGATGCGTGGACGACGAAATTTAAAAACCACTCCTCCCTGACTGAGGCAGACTGTTCGACAGAGAATGTGCAAGTGCGTAGTGTAACTTAACTACTGCTGACAAAACTGTTATTAGTTGCACAAGTTAGATTAAAACACTATCTTCATCTGGAATGTATAGTTATAATAATGCAGAAGAATAATGCTTGAGACACGTACTCGATCAGAGGCTCTCTCACATTCCATCTCAACAGTTTCTCCAGCGGGAACTAGAAACTAGCCTTTGTTATTAAACTTTTAAATTTGGAACGGCAGATTGTACATGTTGGAGCGGATGGAAGGAGAATGTGCCTTAAAACGATTAAAAGAAAATAGTCTTGGATTTTGATATAAACCGATTGATGTTACCACCGGGACTTAAATCCTAGATTAAACCCTTAAGAGTTTTAGACAGACAGCAATTCCCCAATGTAAAAGTTGGAATTGGTAAAAAGATTAAATCTAGTGCCAACTGAACTGTTTAAGAGCAAAATCCAGAAAAACAAATTAACCTGTTTTTAGCTATATTTTTCATCTCTTTATATTACCATCCTCCGGAGTGAATTTTGTCTGATTTTGTTTGGTGTCACAGATATTGTGTTCAATAAAATGAGATGTTATTAACAAAGTTATTAGATATAAAGACAGGTGCAAGTATGGAATGTTAACATCTAGCAGACAAAAAGACAATGGGTTATCAATATTTCAAACAGTAACTAACAATTGTATTAGCTGTCTACAATACATATGAATTATTGAGATTTTTTGTCTGGGTATCCTAAAATATCTCACATCTACAGTTTTTACTAATTGTCAGAGTGTTATCGCAATCTCCACAGAGAGTCATTAGTATATTCTATTAAGTTAAAGCCAAAACACGTATTATTGCAAACCGTTATTTACTAGTTTCACAATAGGGGGTTCTGTATATTATATTTTCAGAGACAATACTCTACAGAGTGTATGCTTCTGGCCAGCGCATGCCTCTCTATGTAGTGTCACGGGTTCGATTCCCACGGACCGGGTGCGCATAGGTTGGTATGCAAGCAGCCAGCGGAAGGTCATTGTTTCCTGGGTTATACACAGTTTTCCTCTCACACTAGTGCTGGTCAGTCATGTGTAATTGGGATAAAATCATATTGAACTGACATGGAATGAATAAATACAAAATATATTTTCTAATGATAACATTGCAAATAGGGAACACGATCTCTTGTTTACAATTTAAGTCAATGGTGTTACTTTGGCAATTGTTTGCAGACAATGCTAATTAAAGTTTTTTATGTGCACATAAACTTCCCATGGCTTTGGTAATGTTTCTTGCGTGAAACCAATATCAAATGCATCTATGTGTCTTTTATTGCCTCTACTGTGCTGATTTTTGTTCAGTATTCGCTGGCTAAGGACAGTATGTCCCAAACAAAGCCATTTGCCTTTAAAACTACTTAATATGTAGCATTAATCTCCAAACACAGCACCCACAAAACATTTTACATTTTTACTATTAATTTGGCTGTTTACTGCCAAAGTACGCAACCGTCACAAATGACATGCCCATAAGCACGGCGTTAAACCCCAGTCAACCAGCCAGCCAATCCCCAAGTCAGCCACTCAATCAATGGATACTTACTGCTAATGTACACAGCCTTCATTACTGGCACACCCTAATCGTGGCGATAAACTCCAGTCAACCAACCAATCAACCAATCAATCAACCACAATATGAATGAATCAGCCAAGCAATCCATGCTTTGTCTCTGTTGTGTCCTTAGGAACACAACGACTGTATCTAACTTTTATGTTTAAACTTTGTGTAACAAATCAGAGTAAAGCGTGTAAGACAAAGTTTCTGTATTTTATAGTTGAAGAACTTCGCCCAGTTACTTCCGTTATTGGTAACCAGTGTGGGTGTCTCATCCTTTTCAGTAAATATTTTCTGTAGGAATAAAGATATAGATGTCCGTGAAATGACTATAAACCACTAATGTACGTGTATAGAGCTGTTTCTGGTAGGTTGTACTCAGCGACAAGTATATTTAACAAACAAGCCGCATCTACATCGGTCAAATTGTTCTGGTCTCCGAGACCAGTTGGATCGCGTGTGTTATTCTGTATATGGACTGCCACTGATTCGATTCAAGCACCCATCAGTAGTTTTGGCAGATATCCAAATGTTATCTTAAGTTATATGGCGAAGACACGAAACTGTTTTACTGAGGCGTCACGTACACCAAAAATGATTCAAGATTCCGTGTCTGTATTCAATTGATAAAGCTGCTTTAAAATGTATTCAAGCAAGAATATAGAACGCGACAAAGCTTTACCGCCACGTTTGAGTGTGGAATAGGAAATAGAAACCCTGATAAAATACCGATGTGAATTCTACTACGTTGCAAACAGTGGTAGCTAGCAAGTTTGTTTGATTGGTGTTTGAATCCATACATATAATTCAGATTAGTATTCTCAATTGATTTGTAACCGAAAAGAAACCTCTCAGGAAGAAAATCACCAGAGTCCAAAGTTCAAGTTGCGTGTGTCATCACTCTGTATCGTAGATTGAATCAGATTACAGCACCTAAAGTCTTGAAGACTCACGAGTGTTATTTATCGCTTGTTTGGATAGCGACACGAAACTCTGCTTGGTAAGGCATCCGGGGAGGTAAGTGTCTATTCCGTATTCTTTAAATGCATCAGCGATCCAGTTAATCGAACAAAGTGATTGTGTCAGTCTACGATTGATTGACTCGTTGGTTAAAGGACAATACCAGTAAATGTGGACAAACGCTTTTTTTATTCCCAACTTTTATTTTCAAAGACATTGAGCCGTGTCGCACTTGAAACCGAGACTGCATAAATGTTGTTCTGAGCAAGGAAGGATGTACATGTGCTTGTCTCCACATGCATGGATCGATGAATACTTTTATAACTGGTCATAACATTCATGTTTGTTGCAAGCATTGTTCTCAAATAAATACCTACAGAATGTTTCTCTTCTGATCATCGTATGCTTCTGAAAATAAATAAATACCTGTAACAAAAAAAAAACAATTAGCTTATGTCTCTACTGAATATTAATGAGGAAAACCATCGACGAGAAACATTAAACACAAGATAAGTGCAACAATCTAAAGACCATAAGAGCGAAGTAGAAACTGCCGAAGAGTAAAGGAGAAACTGATGAAGCGATGAAATCAGACTTTTCACACCACTGTGTTGGGGTGAGAATAAAGGTTTGATCGCGGTTTTATCTACTGTGTCTTTTGAGGATATATTGTTTGTTACTAATTAGTTTCGTTGCTTAGACTACTGCGCTGGAACAGCAATGCAGCTTAAATGAAAATTACAGGTACAAACGGGTTATCAAAAAACAGTTCCTCGCACGAAGGTCACACTTCCGTCTCAAAGGACTTTGTTCTCGAAAACACTTCTGTTCTGCATTGGGATTGTTCTGGTCATATAACACATAGTTTGGAAATTAGCCATTGATGGCACAGTATTTTGGATAACATTAAGCTTCTAACACCAAATGGATATTGTGTTTAAAAAGAACACTTTTCATATTAAGAATTGGACCTTTGACACACTGTAGTTGTTTTGCTCTCCACAGACGATTCAAACTTTAAACTTGTTTGATGACTTGTTTGTTTTCGGCCAGAAAGAAAGAACACATGTGCTGTAGGTCAAAGTCACTGAGCTAAAAAGGCGTTAATATGAAGTAAGTTGAATGTCATGCATATTATTGTTACATGATAATCAATACGGGCCAGTAGTAATCAACCAACTAGGGGTCAGTCAGTACAATCAGGCTATCCTCTATCAATTTACATCTGTTATTGAATCAGCACAATGTAAGCTACACACGGTAAGTTCGAAGGAGACTTTATAGGGTTCAAGGGGGATTTTAATCAATTTCAATTTCCGGCGACACAAAGTCACCAAATTAACTAGTAATGAATCTTAAGAACCGTTTGATTGAATTTTTCAATATCTAAAAATTGTAAGGCATAACCTTGATTTCAAATCTCTCGTTTTCTTCTTTGACCACTTGTGGGTTAGATCGATTCATAAAACAACCGCTTGACGTCCATATTCACGTTAAAATCAAACATATCTCAGCAGTACCCCCTCGCTTTTCATCGATTTAAAATGTCTTACCGTGGTTAGCTCGAGAATTATTTGTGATTCAGAGGCATGCATTATTCCAAAAGATTTCGTAAGCCACAACGTCGTATCTCTGTTGACTGTACAATTCAAGAGGGTTCGCATCTACATGTTAGTGAAATATTACTGCGAACAGCGTTAAAACAACCTTGAAACTTATTATATAAATCATCTAGAGGCGGTTAAAATTATTTCCTGATTCGTATTCAACGCTTTGTTTCTTTATTCAATACAAATGCTACTCGCTAAAGACCAGTATTTGTAGTTCAAACAAATCGCTGTTTCATTTCTGGTCGAATATTGGTAGTATCGGCCAGTCTAGTACACATGTTTGTTATATCTGCCGCATCAGATACTGTGTGCATATAAAATAAATTTACAGACGCCTTAGGTTACGCGACTAGTTTATGAATACCAAAGTATGCCAATTGAATTTTGTCGAATTTAGAGTGAAACATCGTCTCTTTTCCACTCCCCACACAATTTTGTGATCAAACAAAGACGACGCGATTATCAAAAAGTATGACACGTAGAGGAATCAAATAAAGACGATTAGCTATATTTTGGATTAAATGACAACTAATAGCTCCGTGCAAATTAGTTCGCTTCCATGTTGTAAAGAAGGATCTGACAAACCTGATAAAAGGAAATAGATTTCGAAACAACAACTTTGTATCTAATTCCACGAGCGATCCAGAGGCAGGCATTATTCCAAAAGTTTTCGTAAGCCATAACGTCGTATCTATGTTGACTGTATAATTCAAGAAGGTACGTATCTACATTTTAGCGAAATATTATTGCGAACAGGGTCAAAACAACGTTGAAACTTATTATATAAATCATCTTAAGGCGGTTAAAATAAGTTTCTGATTTGTATTCAACGCTTAGTTTCTTTATTCAATAGAAATGCTACTCGCGAAAGACCAGTATGCGTTGGTCAAACAAATCGCTGTTCCATTTCTGGCCGGATATTGGCCGGATTAGAGGGTAGGGCGTATATGTGTTTGTCATACCTGCCGCATCAGATATTGTGTGCATATTATAGACATTCCCTGAAATTTTTGAACACGCGACTATTCCTCGAAAACCAAAGTATCAAATATTTCAAATTTAAAGTGAAGTATCACCTCCTTTCCACTCACAACACATTTTTCTCTGAAACAACTAGACTTGAAAGTATTCCATTCCACAGAGTTGGTACAGTACAAAATGATTATTTGTATACACATAGTGATTTTAATGCAGGAGATTAATGATTTGTTCCCATACTTAGTTTAACTTAAAAGTCTTTGATTATATAAATAATCGTACCTGATGACTCTATACAACTAGCAAGTTAATTCCACTCTGTCCGATTCGACATTTTATCAATATACAAGATATTAGCAGATCCAGAAAACAAGTTGTCTGATTGTAGAAAAAAGACGAACTCCGGATGTTGCCCGGCATTTTTTTTAGGATGAAATCTACTGGCTTTTCATGCGCAACATGGATACATCAATGTTAATACGTTCAGATTTAAATGTTGCCTTTTTTATAGAATATATTGAACGATATCCGTCCGGAAATGAAACACGCATGTGTGGGTTAATTAGTGGTTGTCAATTACAGTTCGCGCTTCCTAAAGCTAAAGGGTACAAACTAACGGTTGCCGTTTGATGTATCTTAGGAGCCAAATAGATGCTGTGGCGCTACATAATTTAAGTATTGCCGTTCAAACCGTTCAGGTATCAAAGCATACTTATATAAGGCTAGAAAATCGAATTATTATTTGCTTGAAAGGCTCAATAATTATACATATACTGATGAAAGTGAGTTACTTGTAGGGATTCTTACGTTTGGTTACACAAGAGAGTAAAAACCTTTGTTACCATGTTCTATCTCCTTTAAACAGTAGCTAGCAAAACGAATTCACTCCTCATTAGGGTAAAGTAATGAATGGCTAAAATAAATTTAAATTAGTAGATGTCGTCTACCACATTTCCTCGCCTCACGTAAACTGTATCTCTGTCTCTGTTCCGTGTTAATCTTTAATCACACCACAAAGGACTTAACCGTTTGGGTTTCCTGGCCATCTTTGGAACAATTGGACAAAACATGTTGTTTAACCAGATTGCTCACTCTGAGAGTGAGATGATCCATGACTGAATTTACATTTAACATAGGACAGGACAGGTACATGAACCTACAATAAATCAATGTATAGGCAGTAGCTTAATTTAAATTGTCGCTTTGATAATCACAAATTGTTTCTCGAACAAAATAATTTGTCATTTTCCTAGCGGCGTTAGTGCTTGACACGTTTTTATCTTTTTAAACAGTCTGTAAGAACAATTTTCTTTTTCGCTCCATCGCGGTTTCGTATAGTTTTGTAAACGTAACTTGTATGTCGTTTATTCTGTCTTCATTCAACTTGAACATCTGCTAAATGATATATAGCTGAGAGGCCGACAGAAACGTTTAATTAATGCGGATACAACTCACCCGGAAACCTTACCCATTTAATCCCGGGTGGATTAATTAAAGATTTAGGAAGACAAGAACAAAAGAATGAAACATTGCCAATTAGTCAGACTGGTCGCCATTCAGTGAATATGTCCAGTAGTAACTATCCTCTTGCACATACAGTCTGCCTCGATTGAACACCGTATCGGAAACCTGCTTAGTTCTGCAAGTTGAAGTTCAACTTCTATTGGACAGTCTTTGAAGTTTCTCCATAGACTACACTGTCCACAAAGTATATATTGAGAAAAAGAAGTCCAAAAGTTTAATCTTAGCAATTAAATCACTATATGAAGTATGTAAGTCATCCTTATATTTTTTAATGTTTTTTTTACAAGGTTTCCTCTCGCTTACCCCCGTATTTAAAAAAACCCAGTGTGAAATGGACAATCCATCGTCATATAAGTAAAATACCGTTGAGTCCGAAGATAAATCCCAATAAAACAACAACAAAAAAAGACAATTTAAGAGTAGTGTCTTCATTAATTGCATGCTTAATTCCCTCGGCTCATAAATTAATCCATGTGCAAAAATCATAACTCATTAAAGTGGGCAAGTTAATACAGCCATGTCGGTATATGTTAACAATAGGAAGCACGCATTTAACGTATCGCAAAACTTCAAACGGATACATTCTGAAGCCGTCCTTGAATATTTCTGTTTTAATCTCATTATTTTAATATCAAATGCGCAGGCCTTAAATCTGCCACGTGGCTGATTCAGTGTGTTGAAATATTGTTAATGAAAATTATACGATGTAGCATATTTTATAATTGGACATAGGCTATGTATTGTTCGAATGAATATGTAAATTAAGTCTATAGTTACAAAATCGCTATTAACTTAGTGACGACTTAAGAGGGTTCATTTTGATTACGGAACTCCTCGTCGGCTTCGAGACATTAGAAATGCCAGAGGGAACGATGAGCTAGGTTGGGGGGGAGGGGGGGGGGGGGGGGGTGTT
>JAQQZZ010142406.1:0-13055 GCA_030265115.1 Mopalia vespertina | reverse complement strand
TTCATTTATATTATGGCGGTGTATTCCAATAATATTATAATTGACACTAGCAAAACCTAGATGTTTAGCGTTTCCATATTGTTGGAAAGTTAATTTTCCTCCAGTGCTATAAAGTAAAGACAGCATTGCTACATGTACTCTTCAAGCAAACTGCCCTTAGCCAGAGGGGTGGGGGGGTGGCTTATTTGTTAATCTGTCTGTGAATAGGTGGTTGACAGAACCTGCCTCTGTCCTGCTTCCCTCAGAACTATTAAGGAGATGATTAATGTAGCGTGAAATCTTTTCACGAATTCGCTGTCATGTTTTTCATGGTTGGTAATTTGTCTTTATATTGTACAAACTAACGCGTTCCATAAACACCCAGTCAAACAAAGTTCTATTATAACTGTCTCATTTTTTCTGGTTCCTCTTCAACAGGTATAATCTAGAATTTGTATTTGTTTGTCTGATTAGGGTTTAACATTGCACTTACGGTAACTGTACTCATATAAGAGCATGGCAGCCCAATGGGTGAAAGAAACTACCTGTGAAGCAAGGGCAACAAACAATGACATGACAGGACAATCACAAGACAGGTACAAACACATCAGAAATAGATCGGCTTCTTGCTACCCCTTTGGTTCAAGAACACCAGAACAACAGGAAGCTGCTATGATTCTACTCAACAGTCGCCTTAAGCATTTGTGTCAGTTAATCTATTGGCCAGGGAACAGTTGCTTCAAGCGCCATTAAATTTTATTCGCTATTAGGTGACATCGCACCATGTTGAACTAATCTGGTGTTAGAGACTAATACTCTTTCGAGCAACCCTGATTGGTTTGATTGGGGTTTTACGTCGTACTCAAGGGTATTTCATTTATATGAAGACGTGCTAGCCCAATGGGTGAAGGAAACCACCCTGGACACCACTGGCACCAAACAAAGACATGACGGGACAAATACAGGACCAGGACGCAATACAGACACCATAAACAAATCGGCTTCCTGTTCCCCATAAGCTCTGAGAGCACCAGGGCAACATGAAGCTCTCTCCAACCACCCACTCGAGCAACCCTGAAGGTGTGCCGACAACAGTTTATAACAGCATATATTCCTAAGCACTGCCAAACTTAACAATGGTGGCAGACTGTTCTGTGAAAGAATCCCATTTTCTCGTTTTGCTCCACTCCTTATGTTTTGGCTATGTGTGCCATTTATGACATTTTTAAAAACATCCATTATAGAAAAGATGTTGACTAATCACTATGTGGGCCATTTAAGACATTTTTAAGTACATCCAAAAAATACAGGCCTTTGCTGTAATCTTTTCCTGCATAACCTTAAAATCGGTCCTCTAAAATTGTGAGATAACCTTACATTTGCATTTAAATAATGCCATTTTTAAATACATAAATGTATATTTATGAAAAATAAAACAAAATTGCTTGAAAATACAAACTTCATTGATGATCTGATTCACAAAATTGGTCAAAATCAGTAGCAAAATACAATTTTAAATAAACACTGCAAACAATTTGGGAAACCTATAAATCGGTCCTCCTAAAATAAGTTTGCATAACAGTTCCACTCGTTTGTTTAACTGTTATGTTTAGAGTAATTGTTTAGGGTTAGCCACTTAAAGTTAGGGTTAACCATTAGGTTAAGGTTTAGTATTAACCCTAACCTAGAACTAAGAATTCACATTTCGTCTCACATGAAGGATATGCTCCATTTTGGTGTCCCAGTGATCCTAGAAACTCTGAAGAATCGCCAGTAGATTTGTTACGTAATTATTTTTGTTTTACATGTATGTAGTATAATTACACGACTTACAGCTTTTTCAGATACATGTAGCAGTTGGTCAAGACGGCTTGGGCTAAAAATAGCAAGCTCATACATCTTTCTGAGACCTGGCTAAATGTTGTACAATGTCGTTTGTTCCCTAGATCAATCATTTAGTTTAAAGGTTTCAGGCTGTAATACTATAACAAGCAGCCCACTTAAATGAACCAGCTTCTGGAATGTACATAATGTTGAAGTTAATATAGAATTAAAGGTCACCAAAAGTCCTCATACATGTAGGCAGAGCAGTTTCTACAGTTTCTTTGGTTCTGGAAGATGAAAAATGTTTTTGTCCCAATTAATGTAAATAAATTCCTATTTTTGTAACATCTGTGTTAAGATCATGCCAGAAAGGGGAACTGCCCATCATGGCATGGTTTGATGTATTTGGGATAGGAACATGGAAAAAAAAATCTTAAAAGTGCCCTGGTGGGGAGTATTAAAATTATTATTATTAATTTTTATTATTTATCAGAATTCTTTTATCAAGATCACATACATGTACATGTAGGGATTACTTAATTATTTATTATTACTTTAATTATTTATCAGAATTCTTTTATCAAAATCATATACATGTAGGGAGTACTTGACTATTTATTATTATTTTAAATATTAATCAAAATTCTTTTATCAAAATATAATAAGCCTATAGAATATGAATGGTGAATTTATATAGGTGATTTTGATGGCAGTTATTTGTTTAGCAGCCATGTAGAGTACATGTACATGTATAATATTTGCTAGTTTGTTCGGGGTTCAACTTTGTACTCAAGGGTATTTCACTTGTAATTGTATGATGAAAGATAGGCTACTTCCCATTCTCCTAAACTCAAATATGGAAAACTGAAGGAGACCTCATAAAAACCACACCTGGAATTGCCGGAGTGCGGCTCTCTCTTTCACTTTAGGTCAACCTCTTTCAATAAATTCAATAATGTGACAAGCTATTGGTGTACCATGTAGTTTGTGTAACGTCTAACAAATTGTATGCAAATAACAGATATTTAATTATTATCCAACACAATACACCAGCTTACAATTCAAAACACATATTTTATGGCCATGCCACTTTAATCCAAACTTTAAATCCATTCCACTTTAATCCCGACTTTAGATCCATTCCACCTTAATCCAGGCTTAAGATCCATTTCAGTTTAATCCAGACTTTAGATGCACTCCACTTTAATCCACTTTAGATGCACTCCACCTTAATTCAGGCTTTAGATCCATTCCAGTTTAATCCAGACTTTAGATGCACTCCACTTTAATCCACTTTAGATGCACTCCACTTTAATCCAGGTTTTAGATGCACTCCATTTTAATCCAGACTTCAGATGCACTCCACTTTAATCCAGACTTTAGATGCACTCTACTTTAATCAACTTTAGATGCACTCTACTTTAATCCAGGTTTTAGATGTACTCCATTTTAATCCAGACTTTAGATGCACTCCACTTTACTCCAGACTTTAAATCCATTCCACTTTAATCCAGATGTTAGATCCATTACACTTTAATCCAGACTTTTGATCCACTCCCTTTTAGTCCAGACTTTAGATCCATTCCTTTTTTATCCAGACTTGAGATCCGTTCTAATTCAATGAAGACTTTAGATCCATTCCCCTTTAATCCAAACTTTAGATCTACTCCACTTTAATCCGGACTTCAGATTAAAGGAAATGAAGAAGTGAGAATTTAGGATATCTACAATACAGTTTGATCCCAGTATTACTCAAGCGTATACCTCTAGTATTACTTACACCTGACTTAATTGTATTTACAGGTAATGTGCCCGTATCACGAATGATATCGGACAAAGTTCCACTATTCTTGATCAACTTTACATACTAAACCAGTCACCCAACACAGGAATGAGATACTTTTAGATTCCACCTACACACCTTAAAGTGACTTTAACAAGAAAAAAAACAAACAATAAACAAGATAAATGTACTATTTTATTCAAAACGTACATGTTTTGCACCAAGGTATCATTTTTTTAATTTAATTTGGAGTAATTTAATCTCTTGAATTTTTTTGTTATTATTTAGCTTTGAGTAGCACCCATACATGTAGATGATACAGAATTAGTCATGTGTAACTATCAAGTTTCTTGATAAATTTAGAAAAATACCACTTGATTTAGAACCATGTGGTTTTGCAATAATTATTATGTGTATTCATGAAAAAAAAATATATAAATAAATAAAAAAAACACTTAAAACATCAAGGTGATATTTTGTCTTCATCATAATTGGTCAAAGAAAGAGATATCAAATCAAGGTGATATTTTGTCTTCAACATAATTGGTCACAGAAAGAGATATCAAATCAAGGTGATATTTTGTCTTCATCATAATTGGTCAAAGAAAGAGATATCAAATCAAGGTGATATTTTGTCTTCATCACAATTGGTCAAAGAAAGAGATATCAAATCAAGGTGATATTTTGTCTTCATCATAATTGGTCAACGAAAGAGATATCAAATCAAGGTGATATTTTGTCTTCATCATAATTGGTCAAAGAAAGAGTTATCAAATCAAGGTGATATTTTGTCTTCATCATAATCGGTCAAAGAAAGAGATATCAAATCAAGGTGATATTTTGTCTTCATCATAATTGATCAAAGAAAGAGATATCAAATCCAGGAGATATTTAGTCTTCATCATAATTGGTCAAAGGAGGGGAGTTAAACAAGTATCAAGTACTCACCCCGAGTCTGATCGCTACAGATGGTACATGTAGCACCTGGCAGTCACAGTAAACAATCCTGGTCACCAACATAAAACTGATTTAAATCACGATTCAATATCCAGACTCCCAGCACCTGTGACACACTTCAGCAACAATCAGGTCAACTTAAGGTACTGTTTTAAGAAGAACATGACTCTAAAGGCATGAGCACCATCCAATCAATATGTTATGATATTGATTATGTGCCAAGGTCAGATCACACGTATCCTGGATATTGCACGCACTGATAATCATGCTTAAACCAAACACTAGATAAATAAACTGCCAGGTTACAGACTGGCAGAGATATCATGTCAATTATAATTTTATTACTCAACAAGGAAATAAAAATATATTTAATTGAAATCACAGGCTTTTCAAAAACTTTTTGAGCAAATTTAGATTACTTAAGTAGTAAAACTCCATGCAAGGGCTTAGGCAGATGTCTCAAATTGAGTTTATTCTCCAGCTTAACTACCATTTAGGGTAGTTAAACTTGACGTCGGTCTATGAACCCCTGCAATATAGTTCAGGCCTTGGTTTGGAATTATACATGAGGTTAAATTTACTTCAGTTTTACCAATTCTATTAAATAAATAATAATTGTTGACAGTTGTTTGAAAGAGTCTGAGGAATGAATGTAGAAAAGCTTTTAAAACAATTTTAAAAAAGACAAAACGATGAACCCCAGTGAACGACATCATATTTCCTACACAGTTAATTAAAGATTCATAAATTAAAAACTGCTGAGCTGACAAATAAATAACCACTAACTTACAGTTAATCACTATGAACATTTTATTCGATTACAGCTTAGAATATTTATGCACTCGATTAGATTTTAAAGTTCCAGGTTTTCTTAGAACCCTTTTCCAAACTGCAAAGGAAATGTTGTTCAATCAGCATAATATTTTGTTGAAACTTCTGATTGTCATGACCTACGCAAAGATTCGTAAAAAATATGCATAAATTAGAAATTGTTACAGAAGGGCCTATCTTAAGCCAAAAAAAGGCATGTTTACTTTACAACAAGACACAGGATTGATTACATGAGAAAATTAACCCTACTTAAAATGTATGCGATGTGGGTGCAGAGCATTTTCCAGTTTGACACATTTAAACCCTGTAAGCTTACCTAACATAACTTGATATATAGTATACAGCAATTGTAAACGTGCCACAGAGGTCTTACGAAATACCCAAATGTATCCAAATCAGGAAATGTGAGGAACAGAATGAAAGAAGCGCAACGAGCACCCCGAACAAAGCAAAACCAGCCAATCGAGGTGAACACATGGACTGTAGTCATAGACAAGCCTGTGCTGTTGGACAGAACAGGTTTCCCCATGGTTATGCAAACTTAATTTCAGGGACCGATTTATAGGTTTCCCAAATTGTTTGCAGTTTTCGTCTAAATTTGCACAGGCCTGATAGACAGTAACCAATATTGTTTAAGGTCATAAATTAAGTATTTTGATTCTGTACATGAATCATTTCTTGCAATAAGGTGGCATAACTGGTTATCTGGTTCACACTGCCATAGACTTAAATAATACTTTGGATATATCTGGGATTACAATATACAGGGATATGTAACAGCAAGCTTTATCCTTGAATTGCCGATGAAATCACGTACTCTCTCGCGGAGCGCGGGAATTGGCAAGATGCTATACCGGTTTGCAAGTGAAGAAGAAGAATTATTTGATCAAGTCATTGGTGGCGTGAATGGATTCAATTATATTTGTTTTTCCGCCTAACTGACATTGAATATCAATAGAGGAGAAGTTAATGCTCGTTATATACTCACATTCCGTATATAAGCTTATGTCAAATATTTATATGTTTTTGCAGACATTTAAAAAAAACAAAAAAATCGTGAAGGAGAAAGACTCTCATGAGCTTTCTATCACCATAGTAATGCACATTAGTTTTCCGAATGCTTTACAGAAACGGACGAATGAGAACAATACCGAGTACCTGATTGTATATGGATTGGGCCGGATAAGGCCGAGCTTCATATCCCTATATATTGTAATCCCAGGATATATTGTTGGATAATGATCACAATAGATTTAACTCTTAAACATCTGTGGCAGGTGGATAAATTTGTTTGTGTTTGCTTGCCACTATTAGTGCCCATCATCACCTATGGACCACAGACTATAGTTTCTTAACTCGTAAACATCGGTGACAGCTGGGTAATTTAAACTTTGTCTTATATCTGCTCACTGCCTTTAGTGCGAGCTACGGCTAAGGGCAATATATAAGTCACAGGTTATATATGTAAATCGAGGACTCCTAGTTTCTTGGAGTAGGCTCGAACATTAACTGCATTGACAGATCTATGTAGGCCTACCTTGATCTACTGCATTGAAGATTACAAATGTACAAATGTGTTTTTATGAAAGATTTAATTAATTTTTTTTTTTTAAATGTAAGGAGTAAGACATTTGCAAAATTATAAATATGAATCAATGACCACAATGACACGAATCTAGATAGTGTGTACAGTTATGTAGGACTGCATGGTTTCCAGTGTTTAAAGCGAGTGAAGTGTATTGTATCTTCAGCATGGTGCCCAGTTGTCACACAGAAAGTTTTTTAACTTTTCGTGGAGATTATGCCTTTGAAAGCCTTCAGTGAAACAAATAACAACGAAAGTAGCCAATTAAGCAAAGTCTGAAGTATTTGGGATAGCTTACCTATGCTGTTACAAACGATTTCCAATTAAGTCACCTGAAATGTTTAAAACATGCTAATGTTTACTCTCTCACAGCGCCTTAAAAACCACGTGGAGCTCTGCCGATCAACACGAGATTATACGAGAATTTCTCGCCATTTTGTGTTGTTGTGAAACGTCCAACGCACGTTTACAACAAATTTAACTGTAACCAGCTTGAAACTACTCTTTTTCATCATGCCAAGAATAAACATCAAAGGTGGAGTGTGGAGGAATACAGAAGTGAGTTGGATTTATTAACCGTTAAAGAATAACGTTGTATTATTTATTATCGACATGCTAGAAAACCATTACGTGGTGTCCAAATTTCGATACACACCTAACAATAAAACAAATATTCACTGGACTCAAATGCATTTAACCGGTTTGAAATCTGTCCATATTTCAAAAGCAATTTTGATTGTTTTTACAAATTTTGGCTTGTACATATATTCACATATCAAAGACGTAGTTTTCATTCTAACGATCGTGGCACAGTGGTTCGGCCTAGGCCTATATTATTTGTTTCGTTTTCGCACACTCGCAGTACTTAATAAGGCTATTTCACTCATATGATGGCATGCCAGCCCAATGGATGATGGAAATCAGTGCTGCCACTAGTAGCAAACAGACAAGACAGGACAATTACAGGACACAATACAAAGACATCACTCATGAACACAAATACATCGGCTTCATGTTGCCACTTGCTGTGAGAGCACCTGGGCAACAGAAAGCAACCTCACATCCTTTGAATGTAATCTCAATCAGTGAGCATGACACTGGTTAGAGTTGTCTCAGTATTTTTGACAGTATGTGAGGAAATGAAACGAGGTGATTTCGGCAATCGTGCTAGGTAGTTTTTACAAGGTTTCCTCTTGGTGTTCTACTGATTTAAGTAATGCAAAGTAAGAAGTTGACAATCCATCAACAAATATGTGAAATCCCCTTCAGTCTGACATTTAACCTCAATGTCATAGATGTACATGTATGATGTGTGTTAGCTATTAAACATTGGTGTTGAACTGTTTAGAAATGTGTTACATGTATATTAACATGATTGAACTGAACTATAAGCATACAGAGGTCCAGAGTGATGCTAGAATTGTTTAAATGAAGGCATTATTGAAAGTGACCTGATTTATTTAAATAAGAAGATTATATCTATGATTCTGATTTTCCAGCAACATATTATTTTAATTTAATGACAGTGACTGATACTTTATATTTCAAAGTCAATGTTATGAAAGTTTACACCAAACAATATTAATGAATATTAATATTAATGCTTTTGATTGAACTTTTCCATGGGAAAACCCATAATGCATTCGATCGTGTGATTTAATATCACTGGTTACCAGAAGGAATCTAGTGCTTTATGTACATCATGATTGTGTTGAAGTATGTTCAAATTGCTGTTCTATTTTAACAGGATGAAATCCTTAAAGCTGCTGTTATGAAATATGGCAAAAATCAGTGGGCTCGTATTGCATCCCTTCTTCACAGAAAATCCTCCAAACAGTGCAAAGCTAGATGGTATGCACCTTGATATGTTTTTTTCTCTCTCTTTGTTTGTTTATTTATTTTATTTTTGTATCCAATATCATTTATTGTTTTAAAAGTTATAATAAAATCTATGCTGTTCTATTTTAAAAAGTACACAAGAAACTTTTATATTTCACATAGGCAAACTTATATAGTTGAATAATTGAAGAGAGAAAATTTGCTAGCTTCCACCGGGATTTGAACCCGGGACCTTTGGGTTACAGGCACAACACTCTGTTGACTGGCAAACTTATATAAATATACATATGTAGATACAGTTAAAAAATAATAAAGTAAAGATCTGCATCATGCATCTTTTCAGTAATGTACATGAAACCTTTGAATGTACTTCTATGTTAAAGGTATGAATGGCTTGACCCTGGGATTAAGAAGACCGAATGGAGCAGAGAAGAGGAAGAAAAACTATTACATCTGGCCAAGTTGATGCCCACACAATGGAGAACTATTGCCCCTATCATAGGACGGACTGCTGCTCAGTGCTTGGAACATTATGAATTCCTCCTGTAAGTTTTCAGAAATGCAATGTACATGTATCTCTTACTGGATATCTGGATTATCTAAAAACAAGGCTAATGCCATCAGGTAAACCCCCCGGCATACCCATTACTTTTGCCCTCCTTAATTATTGACCACTGCAAATATTGTCAGGGGTGAAATGAACAAAATGCTGTTATGATTTTTGTATTCCCATCAAAGGAACACTGAATAATAGTTGAGTCTGTGAGAAAGAATACAGTCTGTGTAACACCTGCACTAACAGCAGACTCAGTAAAATTTAGACCATAATTGCTTTTAGATAAAAGTCCAAAAGTGTTTTGACTTATATAATTGTGGCACAGGGTAGTCCCCTCGTCGACCTACGAGTTCTGAAGCGGTCACATCAGTGGGCTCAACAACCATGAAAAGTTTCCTCTTGGTTTTCCACCGTGTTTAAAAAAGGGCACAGTGTGAAATGCCCAATCTGTGGTCGTATAAGTGAAATACCCTTGATTACCAGTTAAAATGCAATCAAACAAACATAATTATTGTCAATTTTGAATATATTGATAGAACACATAGTAAATAAACTGATTTGCCATGTTTTGTTCGACAGAGACAAAGCTCAGAATCGCGACCAGGATAACGAAGATGATCCACGAAAACTCAAACCTGGAGAGATTGATCCTAACCCGGAGACTAAACCAGCTAAACCTGACCCAGTGGACATGGACGAAGATGGTACGACTTGTTGAAAATATTCCGGTCTTAACTCTTCTTTGTTTAATAAATTAACTAAGATGGGGATTTGGACACTGTTGATGGAATGTTCATGCGCCCTGGTATTCACTGCAAAAAGGATGACATGATATTTAACCATTATTACATGGCTTTGTTCTGAAGATGGGGACTTTATAACAAATAAGAAAGATCCAGTATTTAAGCATTATAACATAAGTTTGATCTGAAAATTATGACTTTATAATAGACAAAATATTGCTTTGGTGACTTTAAAATAAAGTCAAGGGGTCGACTATTTAAACATTAAACATGTATCATTGTTGTTGAGTTTGCCTTTGAATTATATCAAATTATAGAGAATGATTTTGAATGTTTATAGAATTGGAGATGTTATCTGAAGCCAGAGCTAGATTGGCGAATACACAGGGGAAAAAGGCTAAGAGAAAAGCTAGAGAGAAACAACTGGAAGAAGCCAGGTTGGTGTTATATTAATTATTTAAATTAAAGTCTGTTTGTTTGATTTAGAGCTTTACACCATACTTAAGGTTGCTTCACTCATAAGACGACATGTCCGCTATGGGTGAAGAAAATCACCCTTGATGCCACTAACAACAAAGACAAGACGGGGCCATCACAAAATGCATTACATGCACATTAGCTTGGAGATCACCATGGAATCCCTCCTATCTATAAGAAGTGAAAAATTAGAAGAAGACTTTCTGTGCTCCAGTGCTACATTTGTCCATGAAACCTAATTTTGCCTTTAAATTTTTTTTTTTCTGATTTCTACGATTTCTTCAAAGCATACATCGTTGATAGTGTAGTAAAACATACAATGACTGTAAACATAGAGTACATGTATATATCAATAAATTGTTGAGTAAAGTTGCTTGTTTCTCCCCCTTTTTTTTTACTTGACCAGGTATAAGTAAAAAGATGATTTTATATTTTCAGACGACTCGCAGCCTTACAGAAGAGGAGAGAGTTGCGGGCAGCTGGTATTGAGTAAGTATGAGATGTGGATTTTTGATTTAAAATACTCTGCTATTGTGATTTAATTGTATAAACTCTTTAGCAACTTGTTGGAGTGCATCACCATAAACCTGAATACTCTTAAGTACAACATTAGTCATGAATTATTCATTATTAATGAATCAACATTCAGCCCGCAAGCATGGAGATAGCTCACCAGTGGTTAATGGTTAAAATAACCTTTTGAGAATTTCTTATTACCTTCTGTTGAGGATAGCAAAGAAATAACTGGTCAAGACAACTTCAGCATTTTTTGCATGTATGCTCATTATCTGACGATTTAGTGCGTCTATTGCCAGAAAATCATATTGTTGTTTTTGGCTTTAGATGAAATTCACATAATAGAACATTAAATACAATGTAGGTCTTTGGAGAATGAACGCATGTTATCAATGAGTATTCATTATCAGGAATATATTATACATTATATTAGACGTTTATTATTTATTTATACATTTTGCATTCTTTTGTTTTTTTGCAGGATCAAGAAACAAAGGAAGAAGAAGAGAGGTGTAGATTACAATGCTGAGATTCCATTTGAAAAGAAACCAGCTTCTGGTAAGTCAGGATCCAGACTCCTAAGGGCGTATTCTTAGTCTTTGTTCGCCGCACAATGGTTCCTCTTGTCCGAGTGTGCTCTCATTGCTATTGGGCAACATGAATCTGATCTGTATCTTTGTATTGCATCCTGTGATTCCAATAGCTTGTCTAGTTTGTTGCACCTAGGGTTGGGAGGGAGTTTCCTGTTGCCCTGGTGCTCTCAAACCTAAGGGGTAACATTAAGCTGATCTGTGATGTCTTTGTATTAAGTCCTGTGATTGTCCTATATTTGTCCTGTCCAGTCTTTGTTTGTTATAACCATGGCTGGAAAAAATGTTAATTTCCCGGGAAAATCTATTTTTTATCAAAAACTTTCCCTGTGAGTATAATTCAAATGAACACCGGACTCACCGCAGTTTTTATTTATGTTTGGTGCCTGTCAACCTAAAAGAAGCTGGCTGTTTTGTTCATCAGTTGTTTTATTTGTGGTACACTTGCTAGGTTTTATTCATGCAAACGCTCTTACAAAGATCAGCAGAATGCTCACTCCACTCCACAACGACCTAATTACATGCACAGTCTATTCAACTCGGACGTTGATTGGTGTAAATCCACACTATGTGCTTTCAGTGTGGTACAATGTATATAAAAACACAAAGGTGTAATTAGAAACCGTTTAAACATTATTATAATATGCAGTTTTATTTGCCCTTCGATTAAATTGTTTGAACACAAAATCAAGATTTTCTGTGTAAAATTAGGTACATGATGTGTTCTCATAAGCAGACACCCCATGCAGATCCGTATACGGTGAATTCTGTACCGACATTCATGAAACATTGAATGCTTATTTTGCCAGTCACCATTTCAGTTTGCAATTTAATCTGTGAATGTAAACATTACATTGAAGCCACTCACGCTGTCCAAGTGTCAACTGGAGTGAACACTTGTCAAGAGCTGTGGGACAGATATATATATGACAAAAAAGCCACTCACGCACAGTGCAAGCGCTGTGAACACTTGGTATGTAAAGTCAGCTGAAGGTTATTTCACTGCATTTGTATGGTCAGCTGCTATAAACTATTATTTCATATAATTAACACTAAACACTTTGCATGTATGGAAAACGTCAACCCCAACTTTATCGAATATATCAACAGACAAAAAATAGACGAAACCTCCAAATGCGTGTTTTTAATATACTCGACATAGGGCCCAACTCAGTACCATTTCACCTACCGTAATTGGAGGCAATGTCCGGGGAACATGCATACACAGTTAAGTTTAGAATCAATCGACGCGAAAGGTCCTTCATACATGCCTTTGTTCCGCCCTGAGTTGCGGACATGTGGCTCCTAAAATTGGTTGTCTCTTAGCTTTCACTTTTAAATAAATGATAATTTCCCAGAAATTATACATCATGTA
>JAQQZZ010142405.1:13317-27307 GCA_030265115.1 Mopalia vespertina | reverse complement strand
GAGGGGAGGGGGGGGGGGGTACATATATCTCTCAGTTATATAAAAGCAATACTATTACACGAATACGTGTAATGATAACTGTCGATGAAATCATTGGAGTAAATTCCACAGTAAATCTAACAGAGTCACCTCCCATTTCCAGAATAGTCTTTCGTCCGAGATCATTCCATCGTGTTAACGTTCCATGAGGTTGCGACCTACTTTCTTAATTAAAATGCATATCTATGCTCGACTCCCAGTGGAGGCAAGCAAATTTCTCTCTCTTCATTTATTCAAAATATATAAGTTCTGTTGCATCCAGATTGTTATTATTTTCAATGGAAATGTGTCAAGGTTATCCATAACAATTCGAGAATTAAATTTAATGTAGATGATGTATCGGTTTTAACTAGACAACGCCTCTGTGTTATTATTCCTTGGAAGTATGAAGTTGTCATTTATATATATTTAAATAATGATTATTCAAGCGGAAAATTTCTAGAAGCTGTATGTATTGAAGGTTACTCGCAAAGCACATCGACATATAAGATGCAAATATGTATCCCTAATAAACTATCATACATTGTAGCCTTATTTAGAGATACAGGGTTAGAGTGCACATAAATGTGTAATTTCAAGTTTTTTCCTTTACCGGCTATTATAGGTTCAATTATTACTGTCTAATAATATTTGATGTGTTATCTGATACATTTTATATGCCAAATGAGACTTGGAATTACCCATAAGCCTTGTTTAAAAGACGGAAATACTGTTCAATTATCTGTTGCATAACCGTAATTTTTCTCTCTCTCACCTCGACTATAAACTTGAAATTTTAGCAGAAGGGCCGGTAACTTCCACATTAAAGGCATGTATACCTAATAAAATATGCAGAATTTATAAGATGAGGATATTAAACCTGCATTAAGCCGGAAAGTCTATTTAATTGAAGATTGGAGCGCTACATCGAGATCTGAAGTAGGCAATTACGCAGTTTGGGACGTTTAAACTCTATCGCTAACCCGACATATAAGCATGTCTCTAATATGACATTAAAATATCTGATATAACTTACACGCTATACATGTTATAAAACTTAATAATAAGATGTATAGGTTTCAGAATGCAAAACATGCTATGTATACAAGTCACTTCCTTGTAGCCTGTAATAGCTACACTAGTTGTGTACAGGGAGTGTTAGTATTTGAGACATGTTTCAAGTGGAGACTGACCGCGTCACTCCCAAGCGAACAATACCCCACGCTAAGTCCCTTTACATACTTTTTACGGTATTTATTGTTTGGGTCGCTAGCATAAAAGACTTGACATGAAATGAAAGGGTTGGGGATATAAAGTAGTGCTTAGGCGTCGAATGCCCAGAACTCCCTTCACGGTCTACCTGTATGAATAAATGTATTAAAATAGCGAACACAGAAAAGCATAGTTCATATAGTAAAAGTAGGTATGTAGAGGGGGTGATCATACTGCATCCGTGACTTTGTTATTCTGTGCAATAAGAACATATGAGAAAGAGCATTAAGAATATAACGTGAAGTAACGCATGCAGATATAGGCGTGGTTCCGATTCTGCAATGACCAAGGAGTGAACATTTGCGAGTACTGAACTTGATGTGGCAAGGTTTTGACAACATCGCGCTCCTATCATTGAAAGACTATGTAGGTTTTTCTGCGACTGTGAAAATCAAGAGAAATTCGAACAAACCGCTAACTATTTTCAGATTGCTATTGTGATATAATGGAATGTCTGACAAACATGTAAACATTTTTTGTGGATTGAACAACTGACGGAATCGCCGAGGAGCGCGTGTATGGATATATCTTACAGGACGAATTGGTTGAATGTTGTCGAGAGATGTTAGGCCAATTATTCAGCGGTTGACATGTCCTACAAGCACTAATCTTGTACATCTAGCAAATACTCCATTTTTCAAATTGGTATAATGTGTTACAAAAAAAAAATGCCCAACAGTTTGTTTATAACAGATGGAAGTTTAAGAAGTTAAATGGAGTTTCTTATCTGATTAAGTTGGCAGTAAATAACCCTGACTAACTGGTGAAATTCAAGGATTGCAATTCGGGGGAATTCAGATAAAAGTCCAACAATGAAGAAGAAATATAAAATAGGTTGTTCGTTGGTTTTGGTGATTGTCGATGCAATTCTGCTGATAGGATGTCCAGTTTTGATGGTAGTGTTTGGCGTTGGTTTAGGAAAACCCTATTCAGCCACTGTGGACTTTACTGAGACATCTTGTACTGTTATACAGCAAAAAGCTATAGGCACCATAACATGCCACTGTAACACGAAGCCAAAGTGTACGTCGACCTACCCATGCGTGGAGATTATTGTGAACTACGTCACAGAAGAGGGGGCACCTAGAAATGCCACATTATTTGATGACGCACACAACTTTCTGAACTATGGGTATTTTGAGATCACAAAAAATCCTGATGCAGTTAAAGTGAGTTTTCTTAATTGTGTAGAACTTATTCCTTAACATGATTGACAGATTTTTAGAAAGGCAAAGACAAACTTAGTATGGATAACAACTTTTATTTATTTCATTTGCTGATATCTATAATCGCCGCCTCTCCATGTTGAAGTCGTATGGTTTCTTTAAGTGGCATTTAGAGGTTGGGAGTATCATAAGGCAAAAAACCACTTACTTTGGATAACAACTTCTTGATTTATTTCTTGATCATTAAGTGCCGTTCTCTAGGACGGTTCGCTTACATCATGGCAGTGTACATCCATCAGCGAACAAAATCTGAACATAATCATAATGAAAAGTGCTGTAAACAGATGCTTATTTACTATACACTAATCTTTTCTAGAGGAAACAGAACATTCGGTTTCTTAAATTTCGGATGGCCATATAATAATTATTTTAAGAGAAATAAAGGAAAGGGTTACTTTACATTATAATAATATCATCATCTTTATTTCTTTCCTATTTCTATTTTCAGTGTTCTACATACTCATGTGAGGGTGACGAAACCGTTGATAACAACAATGTTCAGATGTTCGTCGCTAAACATGGCGCCATTAACCAGTCTTTTAAGTGTTACTACAACAAGAAAAAACATAACGAGACCATATTGGAGAAGACTTCCGGTACCATGCTAGCCTTAGGGATAGTATTACCTCTGATATTTTTTATCCTTGCGATTCTGCTTTTGATGTTCATTTATCACAGGATTCTTATAAAACGTGGCGAGAAAAAATGTTGTCTTGGGAGGTTTTATGAAATGGAGCCAAATGAGTTATCTCACCCTCCTGTTCACACAATTAGTGAATCGACAATCTAAGCTCTCTAAATCTCGCACATGAGTCAAGAATGTCTTGGAACAAGCTATGGTCAGGAAGTAACAGCGTTTTTAAAAAACTGTGTAATTGCCTACTTTGGATCTTAAATTCAATAGACTTACCGGCTTAATACAGGTTTGATATCAGGTTTAATATCCCCATCGAATAAATTCTGTATACACGCCTAAAAACTGGCCCTTGTGATAAAATTTAAAGTATGCAGTCAGGGTTGGAAGAGAGAGAAATTGAGGGTTGGCAGCAGCTACTTGAACCGTATTCCGTATTTTTAAGAAAGCTAAAGGGCGATTTCAAGTCTCGTTTGGCATAAAAATGTGTCAGAAAGTTCAATATATCAAATATTATTGGACAGTACTAATTAAACCCATAATAGCCGGTAAATGAAAAAAACTTTAAATCACAGTTATGTGCACTCTAACTCTGTATCTCTAAATACGGCTACATATTATGATAGACTATAAGCGATACAGAACTTAAATAAGTGATTAAGGCGGACTTTTGACTTAAACTGGAATGGTATACAATGTTTGTTTAACATGTGTGATATTTGAAAAGGACATGAGCTACATTCCTGATATAGTCTAAAAAACTTAGATGTGAAGTTGAAATACTCACTAACAAAGCGATGGTTCATTCAGTTCACGCCAGTGTAATTACTTTTTACAAACGTTACATGGGTCTTCTAACCACAATTATTTGTATTTTAATCTGAATTTTAACAAAGTAATTTTTGGTCATCTCAGTAAAGAAATGATATAAAGCAAAGGAGATGTGCAATGTATAAATTTTTTGACTTTGAAGATGAGAATAATTCTGTATTAGTCTCAGCATTTGGCTATATATTATCACGACTTTGTTGCAATACATCAGTGTTTATTAATGAGCGTTTCTATTATCTTGTCTGTCTCAAACTTCGCGGAATTTTGTTTATGTGAAGATACCAGATGGCAGATCATTAACACCGTTTGTTATCATAAGTACATTTAAACTTACTGAGAGCATAAAGAAAAGATTTCACCCCTATTCCATGTGTGTATCACTGTTATTTGAAATGCACAGTGTTATTCATTCAACCGTATAATTATAGTTATGCGGTAGAGGTGCCTATGCTAAATAAACAATTGCCTTGAAAATAGATTGGAGACGACTCGATGTAATCGATGAAGGCATATTTTAACACTATAAAGACATAACATCATCGCTATAGTATTCGGCAAATTCGTCTGTTCAAAACAGCCTGTTTGTTTGCAGTATTTTCGTTATTTTGGGATAACACTTTCTTAGTTTGAACAGATTTGAACGAAAATACTGTTAATCTTCACTTTCTAAAAGACACAAAAATTATCAGTCTGTTTGTTTGTTTGGTTTGATGGGGCATGCAGCTCTCACGAAGAGTCTATTCGTCCCAGACTCTGAACAGTATTAAAATTTTATACTTTAGTTAATACCGAGTATTAAAATTTTATAATTTAGTAAATATCGATTTGATCAAACATTCACCACCTACACTAATAAATATACCCTAGCCATGTCAGCCACGCCCTGTACGTAACCCACACAGAATAAGCTTTGCATACTTTTGTTCTATTCTTAGGTGGATTTAAAATATTATCCACAGTTGGGTGATGAATATCCGATATATAGTGAGCTGATTGAAAAACTGAACATTATGATGAGTACAGTGCAACATAAAGTGTTGAATTGTGTCCGGGACAAAACATTGATCGCAATTACCATCATGGTGTCTTTTTATGCGATATAGGTATGAATTGACTGGAAAGTGACCAGATAACAAACGTAGTAATAACACCTCTCCCCTTCGATTGACGGTAGGAAAAGTCGACCAATTAACAGATATTTGAAAGCGATAATAAAATCTGCCTTTGTTCAAAACAGTCTAATGCTATCATAACTTATTTGAACCGTTGAATCGTAGTTTCAACCTGTATCACGCAATCAGCTTCTGAACACAGAAACAAGAATTGCGGATATATATGATCTGAAAACAAGTGTGAAATAAAATACAACGATTCGCAATTGTTAGTTCTGTCTTCATCAAACATAAATAATAAAATTGATATAATAATTATTTGTGTTGAATTGTGTTTGATTGAAACATCATAGTCTTATTTTTGTGTGGAGTTGCATGCTTTCTAGAAGTTTTTTGAGCTTTGTCTTCATTGCTTGATACTTGTATTCACTGAATAGGTATTTCAGCGTGTACATGTAGTGATTCACAATTGTTTGGCAGTAATAAAGTCCTAAGAAGACTTGTCCTATCCCCTAATGAGATGATACAAACTATGATGGTAGTTGTGCATGCTATAGTTATTGTCAAAATGACATGTTCTTCTCCATATAGATAACAACACAACGTATAAACAGGGTGAAAAGAGAGGCAGATTAAGAACGTTTAATGACATTTTAAATAGCGATGTTGATTTAATTTCTTTAATCGTGGATGGTAGTTTGTTCCCTGCACGAGCACCAGTTGTTCCTAGTTAGGTTTGTTAAGGACTTGCTGGACCCCTTGGTCGATTTTCAGAACGTCCGTTGTATTTAGTCTCTTATACAGAAGAATGTAAATCTATACCATACATATGTATATATTTTTGGAAAGCTTGAATACTCACGATAACATTTATATGAATGTGATGAAAATCCAATGATTATTTCTGAAAATATTGCAAAATGAGTAAATGTCAACAACAACAAAAATAGACATTATTTTTCATGGGTTATTTCTCGAAGTGCAATAACGATAAGACTCAATAACTTAGTTGACCCAGTAAAATAGTCCTTTAACTAGTAGAAAGTGCCTCTTTTTTTAAATCTATCCTTGGAAAGTCTTACACAAATGTAAAATTCAACTTTCAGAAAACATTTTAAAAAATCAAGGACGAACTTCTAAAAAACGAGGCACAGTTTACTAGATCAAATTGTACTCTTTACAATGGTACAAATTTGAAGTTTCTAACATGAATACTTTTCTAGAAATACGGCTTGGAAAATGTGCAGTCTGCTTAAAAATTAAGTGCCAGAAATAGGCAATTAAAGTTTTGCGATTTGAATGCATGATCATGGGAAAACTAAATTATAGGCTCCAATTTAACTGTTTATAATTAGAATTTCGAATTATTTTTTTCACCAACACCTAACTTTTAATTAAACGCGATAAAAAATGGTTCATTTTAAGCCAAATGGGTCCAGCAAGATCTAAAACAGATATACATTGTCAGATTTAGATTGTTGTTTCATTTAGGCTAGTGTAATTATGAATGTTAGAGAGTTGACAGAAGTGAGTTCTGAACTAAACAGGGAGGGATCCAGGGATAGATGAATATTTCCGAATAATGTAGAGAGATTGAAACACATTCAGCTGAAAGAGACTCAAGATCTCAGCTCTTTGGAGATTGGCTCAGTATGCTTAGTTTATGTAAGATGGTAATGAAACGAACAACACGTTTTTGTTAGTAAAACTAGAGTCTAAAGATCGGTGGTAAACGTGCTATCCCAAAGGGGATTAACATATGCCAGATAAGAGTTTATGAGTGAGTAATAGAGAATGCAGTGTTTTCCTATTAAGGTTTTTTCTAGTATTTTTAATTCTTCTTATATTGCGTGACCAGTGATTGGTGCTAATTTCACAAAAAGACATTGAGGTAAACCTAAAGCGGTTTCAAAGCGGGGATTTATCACAGACGAAGAAACTGTTGTGGGGCAATTCGATAGATAGAAGTTTTACGCCTGTTTTAAACCAAACTGCCGACAGCCGAGGTAGATCAATTGAAAATTCGTCTAAAGAATTTTCAAAGTACTAATTTTCAGTGATGAAAGTAGGGTTCAACTGACTTATGTGTTCAAAATTATGAAATAGTGATGTAGAATTCCTGAAGGCCTACATCCTTGTCCGTTGAGTGTGACGTTGATGTAACGGTATATAATCATTTAGACTATATACAAAGTACCGTACTTCTGAAGCATTGTGGCTCTAGTGTATTGATGTTTTTGCTTCCCTCTTCCTTTAAAAGGTAGATAAAAATCGATCTAATCAAAATGATTGACCAAATTCCATTGCCAAAATTATTTGAGATTGACCATCCATGTTCTTCCATTCCAAAACTTCCTCTGCCTGACTGCGCATGGAACCGCGCCTACTTGGTTTATCCAAATTATGTATCTAACACTAATAGTCCTGATGAATGACACAATTAAATCGAAATTGTCATTTCTTTGATGTGAGACAAGGATCTGTCCTGTAGTTGTGTTTACTTCCTAGCAACTTTGTGACCACTCCAATGCATAGCAAGTATAGAAAAGCGCAACCGACTGTTCAGATCTTGAGCGTGCTGCCCGTCACGAGATTATGTTTACTGTTTCTTGTATTTTTGGACGCTTTGATATAAAGCTATTATGAAATCGCAGCTAAATTCACCAACACTTTTTATCACAACAAGAATAGGGAAACGTGAAAGTAGTCTTTACTGATAATGATTGCATTGATTCACCATTAATCGACATTTACTCGCAACAATATACATATTACCACGATGTAGACCAGTTTTCAATCAATGACACGAATTGAAACACAAAATAAGAAGAAATCATCTCCTGGCTTCTATTGAATCAACATCAGTTAGCCCCCCTCCCGAATCCGGGATTCCTGGCCCTAGCGCCGCCAATGCCCAAACAAACACACAATGAAACAAATAGTACACAGCGAGCCAAGGTACAACCTGATGCAAATAAGAAAAAGGCAATAGCTTTTATAGTCAGGCTGATAGATACATTAGTAAACTTTAAATATGTCTGTGAAACTTTGTCCTGTTTCTTCATGACAAATAACGTATCAATTCATCACACCGTTCCGATCTGCAAAAAGTGTAAATTCTTTAAAGTCTCTACGGCAGGACAGTCTGGTCCGTTTACGTATACGTGAATGTGAAAAACGTGTGCCAAAAAAAAAATCAATCTAAAAAAAAATTGAGTCAGCAAAGTTTTGCAACAGATAAGAAAGCTTGAAGGTTATGAAATTTTGAACAAAGTGTGCTGATGTATTCATGACCTTAAAATGTATGTACTGCCGCGGTCTGTTATTTTGACGCTCAAGGTAGCCGATCCTCTTTTTTTATTATTTCATTTATGGCATTGTGTCAGGATAGTGCCTAGGTGCTAAGACGTCACCTATAGAATCAACTCCCATATGATAAATAATTCAATTACAGTATAAGCAATATTGCCACAGAACAAGTGTAAAATAATATATGCTACAAGAACAAATAAAGGTTGTTTAAAAGGTAAACTTATTGAATTTAAAGTAACCATTTGCAACGGAAAGAGTTAAAATTGAAAACATCGTGCACAGTGGCAATTCGACACTGAGGTACGTATTTTATCATATTTACAATTATTTGTAAGATACCGAGTGTATTTAAAAATGTCTGAAGACAAATGTCAAATACATGTACCCAAAAAATGTTCCAGAGGGTTGAAACGTGCACGGAATATACCACCCATTAGTTTGGAGCTTTGTTAAATACAGCGACAGTTCGTCCGCCCGTGTGGCGGTCCGGCGTTGGGTTGTATGTTTAAAGAATATTCACACTGTTTTGCTAGCCATGGAGGAATATTAAGTTTCCCAGTGAGCAAGTCACTTTAAATTTTGTAGTAGGGTCATTGCGCCTTTTGTTGGAGAACATCGCTCGTAAACCAAATAACCTTTTCTAGGGCGTTAAAAAACAAACGATCAATCGGTCGGACAATCATTCAATCAATCAATCAATCAATCGCTCAAACAATCAATCAATCAATCAATCAATCGACCAGTCAATCAAAAAATAAATCAACTAATCAATCAATCTATCACTCAATTACTCAATCAATCAATCAATCAATCAATCAATTAATCAACCAACCAACCTACCAATCAACCAACCAACCAACCATCCAGCCAACCCGCCGCCAATCAATCAATCAATCAATCAATCAGTCAGGCAATCAATCAGTCAATCAACCAACCAACCAGCCAACCAACCAACCAACCATCCCGCCACCAATCAATCAAATTAAATTAAACTGAAAAATTGCAAAAGTCACAACCTAAGTGCCTGTGTGAAGTATAGATATAAAGTTTGGTAACAACACCATTGAATGGTTCTCGAGAAAGGCTCCAGAAACCAAACTTATAACACATATTAACATTTGACCTTCAAGATTACAATATGCAAATTAGGTATGTGCTTTAAAAGCGTACATTTAATAAAAGGCACAACCTCAGTACCTGATTGAAGCAAATATAAAGTCTGGTACAATTACATGGAACGGTTACCGAGATTTGCTCTGGTGTGACGCACTGAATATCGGACGGACGGACATGTGGAGCACTATATACCCCGACCACTTCGTAGCAAGGGTACAATCAATCAATCAATCAATCAATCAATCAATCAATCAATCAATCAATCAATCAATCAATCAATCAATCAATATATCTGTCAATAAATCAATCTATCTATCAATAAATCAACGAATGAATGAATGAATGAATCAATCAAACTTTCGACTATGGAGCCAACCATTCGATCAATCAGTGGAAACGAGAGCTCCGTATTTCAAGTAGAATCGGCTGATGCATTCACTTGTATAGCATCATGTACACGGTGTTCTGTAACCAGTACAAAGATATTGTGAAAAAATCTTTCTGCGGTATATGATGAGCGATTTCATCTTGCTGATAAATTCGCAGAATGACATGGAAGCATAGGAAACCAGATAGAGGTTGGTAAAACCACCCCGCCACTAGCAGCCATTGGAAATTTGTCCAAATATAGTTGTTTTAAAGCGAAGTTGGGGGGCAGTCTAGATTATATCGTTCAATGACCTTGTAAATAGGGACATATCACCATGAATGAAGTGAAGTCTACAAAGATCATCCCATTAAGATTAACCGATAATTTACAGAGAAAAGAAAACAACATAGTTTAATGACACGTGGACAGCGGGCTATTATCTCATGGAACTTTAATGGCGTATGTCATTGGGCAAAAAAGGAAGGATTTTGCTTACTATTTGTTTGAATGTACTGAACAACCAAATATATAAGAATGTGCATACGTGACACATATTGTCACGGGATAGGAGACATGAACCCATGCTATGCCCATACATGGAAGAATAATTGATAACTGAGAAAGGATTGGTCAAGAACAGGACTCGATGAAAATATAAAATTGTTGGTCAAAACAAAGAAGGAGTCATTTAGTTTCTGGAGGGATTCAACATGGCATCGTCTATCGTACTCGTCGCGCTATTTCTAGGATTAGGTAAGACCTATAGTTTCTTGCAGAACAATTGAGTCACTCAGAACAATACTGGTCTAACTACATAGTTCATATTTTCTTTAAACAATGCCATAAAGATCATAAGATTTTTAAAAATTATCTTGCAATAAACTACTTCTTTCTTTCATCTATTTGATCGTTTTGATTCTGCTTTCTTTTTGTAAAAAACTGTTTTTGCCTTTAACCTACACCTTTTCAAATTCAAATCATAAAATATGTAGTTAGACCACCATTGTCCTGAAGGGCTCAATTGTGTTTAGACAAATGATTTGGACAAAGACACGTTTCTTTTGAAGAATGAAATCCGTACAAATCCGTTTATATCTTAATAATAACAATAAACGTTTTCTTCCAAGACGGATTATCTTAGTGGAACTTAGAAGCCTGACTTGATACTGACTGTGCCAATTCTAAATTAGTTAAATGTATTAATGGTCGTATTTTTATGGTATTCTACACTCTTAGAAATAATGGTTCTTTGACGATTCTTTAGAAAAGAGGATGGTTATAAATGGAACCATAAGGACAAAAACGGTTCTTTGATATAATAAGAAAGGGAGAAAAACACGGTGATGTGAATGTTCTTACAGAACCATACAGGGTTCCACCAGAGCCATGACTGAAGAACCTTAAAGGGTTCCATTAGAGCCATATTTCTGTAAGTGTAAGGTTAAACGGACCAAAACAGTCGACTGATGTAATTCTAATAAAAATTTCGAAACATTTAGACACGCTTTATTTTTAGGCCAAAATGGTTATTTCTTTGCTGTTATAGTAATTACATTCAGATAAACAAAAAGCTGTATTTTGTTAAATACATATTAAATTGTTATCCTGAGTATATAAGTCTTTCAAAAATATATACATTCATAATATTCTAACCGATCTACTTGGTGATAATGGACTTAGAAAAAGATTGTTTTCCTTAAAATCAACCAATGGGTTTAACAAGACCTTAAATATCTCACTGAAGAGATAATTACAAGAAATGACTGGGAGCGATCATTATCGATAGACAGAAACGTTTTTAATTAAGTCGCGAGTACACGATATGATAAGTCCATAGACCACGTCCTGGTTGATGCTACCAGCTAAATATTATTACAATCGCTTATGTGGGCACACATTACAATTCATTCGAACCCAACCCAAAGTGTTTGGATAAATGAAACAAGTGGTCCCATAGTCATCTGACCTGAAGATATCATGGAAAATACTCTCGACGTTGACAGCAATTTTCCTATCGCCTTAACAACTTCATTCTGAAATATGTGGGCTTGTTATTGTGCAACCCTACAGATACAAACACATTTTAAAGGCAAGCAATTGTCTTCCTTGTCTCAGAAATTTGCATAATAAAAGAATAAACGAAAATGCACGTTCTAGTTTCAAGCAAAATTGTGAAATTGTGAACGAAGATGTATTATTGCTTTTCTGTTAAACCGCAAGCCTAACTTAATACATTTTATCTGCAATTACCTCTTGCAGATATTTTCTTGCTGCCAAAGAATGAAACTCAAATTCAATTTCTCTGTTTAGGCGTGTAACAGTATGTTAAAAATAAATATTTAATTGAATTTATATCGGTGTAACATTTTAACGTACTGTTTAATATTTTTATTTTGAGCTAATTAATTTGTTTTTATTCCAGCTACACAGAGTGTGCTTTCGGATCCAATTGGTAAGTAAATCGAACCAACTTATTAGGCCTATAGTTTATTAAGAAATGAAGATCTGTTCTGAACAGAATTAAATAACATGAGGCTGTGTCTCGGAATTCATTAAGAATTTTAAAATACCCATATATAGCCTGTTTATTGGCAGTTTAAACAAGCGAATATTTAACACATTTAAGAGAGTATATTGGTTTATATAACTTCAATCAAACGTCTCAGGGGGGAGACGGGAGGGGGGAGGGGATATAACAAGTGAGTGTCATAAAAACAATTTAGATTATGTTTCATTATTTCATACAAATTATATTTGTTTTCTTGCCACTTGACAAAAAATGCCGCATATCACAACACAAGTCGTAGCATTTCCATGGGGGCATTAACGTTTGACCAAACCTCTCCTCTACGAGGAAGTGAGAATGTTAAATGATATTCTAGTTAACATTCACACCTCCTCGTAGAGGAGAAGCTTGGTCAAACTTTGCTACCATATTAAAATAACATGACATGTGTTGTTATATATATGCGTCATATTTATAAGGTGGCAAATAAACAAATTTAACTTGTGTGAAATTATTAAACATAATCAGAGTTTGTTTTATGGCACTCACTTGCAATAATATGGTTTCAACGTGGATTCCACGGCATGGTGCTATACCTACACGTCTTTTCTCCGTCTATTCATGTAAATAAAGACTATAAGAGTCACGGGTAGTTCACAAATCACAAATCTCTATGATAAAGGCCGGGAAGCTCGCCAGATGTTTCAAAGAGAACAGGGTGAATCGCTGTTTGTCAATGCTAAGGTCACGAATGGCACTAAGCGGACTCACGTGACTGGATCGTTCACACACATGAAACAAACTCATCAGTATAAACATGGGCAAGTATATTTTAAGGATATGGATTCATTTGCCGAGGACGTGGTTTAGTGGTAAGCGTCTCGGCCTACTAATCCTACTTCGATAAACCGTTCATTGGTCCAAGTCCGTCTGTCGATCATCAGGTATAGGACCCAAATAGCAATATGACAAGGGCTTCCCAGGACACCCATATGAGTAAAGATGTGGGTCCTATTAGGGCTTCCCCGATGGGCCCTATGCATATTTGCACCCGAGAATTATAAAGGACACATAAGGGCCCTACATGGGCCTCTTATGGCCTAACACAATATTGCCTTGCGTTAAAAGGGGACCCTTTTGGGACCCATGTAATTAATATGGGACACATGTGGGTCCTATATGGTTCATCATACCTAAATATTTACGCATTTACGCAAAAAATCACTTTCGTGTTATTAATTGAATGCCGACTTAGTGTAAGGATAGGGAATTTTTTATCCATAGCTTTATTTTTCGGACTATCCCCATGTACAAAAAATGAAAGACGCTTAATTTACGGTATATTACAACAACGACGTCGTTGTGAACATTCAGTACAACCTACCACTTCAGTTATAAGGTCATAGTTACGCTTATTATACGCATTTGAAGTAATCATATAATTATACCACCACAATGTAAGAGTAAGTGAAAAGCAAACGTTTAGACTGGACAAAATCAAAGGCAACTTCCATGACAAACGTTTAGACTGGACAAAATCAAAGGCAACTTCCATGACAAACGTTTAGACTGGACAAAATCAAAGGCAACTTC
>JAQQZZ010142394.1:0-13055 GCA_030265115.1 Mopalia vespertina | reverse complement strand
GACACACTAGAACCATGTCATATCAATGATACTTTATCATGTGATAGAACTGTACATGTTATGATATACAGTCCTTGATCATCCTACAGACACACTAGAACCATGTCATATCAATGATACTTTATCATGTGATAGTACTGTCATTGATCATCCTACAGACACACTGGAGCCATGTCATATCAATGATACTTTATCATGTGATAGAACTGTTCATGTATTGTATGCATGTTATGATGTAGGTCATAGGCATGGACCTCTACTAATTGTCTAGCCCTGTAAGCTGTTCTTGTTTTACAGGGATCACATTTCACTGATATCACATCCTTGCATATTTTTCTAGCCTGCTGCCTTGTAACTTTATGTAAAAAGCTGATAGAGTATGATGTAACAGTCTCAAGCCGGATTTCCAGGCGTATATATTTGTTTTATTTGTTGGATGCGACAAAAAAAATAGTAGCAAATTTTTATTTTCCACCAGAGCATTAAGCCTAGGGATTTTGTGAACTGTTGAAGTATTGGCAGAAAACTTTGACAGTGCTCATATGCCATATCATTTATTTCCTGACTTAAATTGTTTCTGGCAATATTCCCCTCAAAAAAGTTAGATCTGTTTACACTAACTTTTGCGCTAGAGCATACAGGATCATGTGATAAAAAATTAAACAGCGCATGTGTGTGTACGAAAACTTTGCTTCTCGCAAATAAATTCACCTGGTGGAAAACCGGCATTATAATCTTTACTGTGTCACATTTTCATCTTATCAAACACGGGCTATCAGATGTATCTGCCTTCAAAAATTTATATAGTGGAAGGAGCTTCCTGTTGCTCGAGGCTTAGTGGTAGCGAGTGCACTTACGAATCCTACTTTGATGTACTGTTCACAGGATCGAGTCCGTTTGTCGAGCCGAAAGGTATATGAATGAGTCACACGTTGTGGCTCCGGCAAACGCGGGGGTGGTTTTTACAAGGTTTCATCACAGTTTTCCACGGTAACTAGGCAATGAACACCGAGAAGTGGACAATCTGTTTTGCAGATGATTTTTGCCTAGAAAGCTCCATTTACTGTAGAAGTCAAGAAGTTTAACTTGTTCTTCTACACTGTTATGGTTACGTATATTTGAGAGCTATAAACTTCATATTTGTACTAGTCTTGTTTTAAAAGCGTCCATTTCTTGTTCATTTTAAGGATCTCCGAGCGCAGCACAACCTTTCTCCGCTGGACAGCATTGGTAGTACAGGAGACAGTTATTCCTCAGATTCCACTTCATCCAGCTTCTCATCTAGTAGTCCTCTAGATACGCCTCGTCATCCATCACTTGATACTGGTAAGCATTCATACATAGTCATTATTGGCATAACCATTTTTTGTTGATTAAGTGTAGGTGTTTATTATTGGATTAGAGATGACATTAGTGCAATACCTTAAGCCTTGGACATGGCTTTTAGTGCCAGTATGTTTGAATGTCCTTAAAGTAATAGACAATACAATTAACAGATATTGGCTTGGTGAATGAATGGGTATTTATGAGTATTTAAATGTGTGCGATGCTTCCATGCAATTGACGATAACAAAATAAATTTGAAAAGCTGTTACCTTCAAATATATTGACTGCCCCGCCATGAGCAACCAAAGGGCTCTTCAGAAAAAAGGTGAGAAAAGTATGGCTGCTTATTTGTGGTAGACGGAGTCACGTGCACTGAGCAATATGTTAAGTAGCCATGTGTCTTCTTGTCGTAACTCACCTAGACATGCACAGCAGTGTGGTTAGCTAATTGGTCAAGCGGCACACACCTCCAGCCGCCATTTTGAAAATGTCTGTCCACATAGTATTTTTACGTTGTAATGGACTAGTTAACCTTCCATAGTGAATAAGAATTGTAAAACTAATCACAAAAATACCAAGTAAGCATTATTTGATAGCAAATGTCACCCCCTATTCATTGCTTAGCTTCGTTTCTTAAGCTAACCATCGCTTCAAGTGAAAAACACTAAATACTTAATTAACATATTTGAAGATGTATTGAATTCATTTAATCTGTCAATTTCCTTTATTTTTTGTGTTTCAGAGGAAGATTCGTTGATAACCTGCCATTGTTTAAAACCATATGCTGGTAGACCCATGATAGAGTGCTCAGAATGTGACACTTGGATACATTTATCCTGCGCAAAAATTCGCAAATCGAACATTCCGGAAACATTTGTGTGTCAGCAATGCCGGGATTCTAAATTCACAATGCGAAAATCTTCGCGATCAAGAACTGAAACAAAACGTATTAGTGTGTAGTTGTTGGTTCATGGTGGCACCAACAACCAAATCATGTCTCATATTTTGTAAATACACATTTATGGCATCTTTGAAAACCATTGATTTTATATGAAGAAAAGTAACTTTGTGATCGTGAAATCTACAGAGCAACAAACTGTGCCTTTTGATTCCAGTGAGGAGAAGACGCTTAATTTGCGGAGGATGAATAACTTTTTTCCCTACGGCAGACTTGGGGCAAATGATGAAGGGATTTTTATTGCAGCTTAGTAGGACTCATAAAGCAGTACACCCAGGAGGATTAGGTCCAGTCCTTTAAAAAATGTCTCCCAAATTTTCAGGACATTTCCAGGCAATCCGAAGGAACTTCCTGTTGCCCTGGTGCTTATCAGAGCTCGGGGGTAACATGAAGCCGATCTATTGTGATGTTTTTTGTTTTACATCTTGCATCTTTGTTTTTTGCTGGTGATGCCCAGGGTGGTTTCCTTTAGCCATTGAGCATGTGCACGGTCCTATGATTGGAATCACATTAAGTGCGGTGTAAAACCCCAACCAAACTATTAATGATGACAGGATATGGTTGTAGTTCTGGCTATGACCCAAAAAACATCCTCCCAATTTTCACTTTAAGATCCATCCGAATTGAATATAGAAAAGTACCCATTTTATGAGGAATGTATATAATATTCAACAATTGAGAGTGACTTTTGTACTGTATTTTCGAATTTAAATAGCAATGACAGAGGGATGTCATTTTAATTATGAAAAGCCCTTCATAGAAATCCTCTCCTTATCTAGCTATACTATACTTTGCTTAGCACAGCAATGGTGTCCAAAACAAATGTTTACTTTATGATCTCCAAACCTTAAATAGTCAAATGTAGCCAAAATCCTTGAAGATGCTGTTACTTTGGAAAATGACTTAGTTATTGGGACAGTTGAATTCGTTAAATTTGCCAACTGCAATCGTTTATTAAACTGCAAAATGTTGAAGTGGCCAGTTTTGATAATCTGAAGCTACATATTGTTGTGAAATTTCTTGTCGTTGATACACCAGCTACATGTACATTAAATGGTATTGTGGCCATGTCCTGTCACATGCAGGTACCCAGGGTACAAGTCATTTCATAGCATTTAGTTTCGCAATTATTCGTTAAGTATTGACACAAGAAAAAGCAGGTCACTTTAGTACAGTGCCAAATTACCAGAAACAATTATGTGAGGTTTAAATGAATATTTATGGAACATAATAAACATAATGAATAAGTGGCTCTCATAAGATAATGATAGTATTAAAAAAAAGAAACCACACTCTATTTTGAAAAGTTTGATATTGTCTATCTCATTTTACCTATGGTTTACTTTATCAGAGTTTTATATTGGATTGTTGGCTGGTAACCTATTTTGTTCTATAATTTACTATATCACTGATATGAAAATGATTGCCTTGATATTTAAATGGTTTAGAAGTAGAAAGTTGATCTGCGTAAAACTTACATGGGTATCGCATAGTCAATATCATGGTAAATAGATTCACCAAATAAAAGTGCTTTTTACATTCCAGAGTCTTGGCAACTATCATTGGTTGGGGATCCCAATATCTCTTTTGACATTTTATATACTTCTATAATGTAGCTCTGTGTCTCTAAAATTAATAATATTATGTTTTAATAATATAGAAATTAGAGAATAAGGTTGGTGTGGCAGTTTTATACTTAAGTCAAGTTTGGAATGTAAATTATTCTTTATTCACTCTTGACATATATTCACTATGTGTGATAACTATATTAGGGTGCATGGGATTTTACATGTCCCAAATTTTGAGTTGATAATGTTTTAACTAAATAGACTTAAGAGTATTCAGTAATCGCTTTGGAGAAACCGTCAATGGTATTTGGGTAAATTATACACCGACTCTGTTGAGAAATCAACTATAGTTTTTGATGATTGAGATTTATTTTTCGCAAATCTGATTTTTAAAATATGTCAACATTAATAAATTTTGGATGCTTAAAACTTGAATAAGTATTACATGTACCTGTATTACAGAAAATTTCATAGTCAAAATTCTAAGGTATTTTATTTTTAAAAGTCTTTTTTGTTAAAGTTAATAGTCATTGAAACCTAAAACCAGATTATTCTTGCCAATATTAATCCACAGTACGATGATAGTATGGATGATGAGTTACAACACCAATAAAGGTTACATATGGGTGTATGTCCATTCAATATCTCACTTCACTTTTAAAACATTGACAATTTTTGAAAAATATACTGAAATATTAAATGGCCAAATTCATGTCTATCTTTGATTGGAATGGTAGTGTTATTTGTTTATTTACCCTTAAAACTCAACAAAGCAAACCATCCTGACACTTCTATATATTAGCCAGTAGTACTGGTGTGTGTTCATTGCAACAGGAAGTGTTTATTTAGGGCCAATCTTGAGCTTAAAACCAGTAGTACATTGATAACAAAAGCTAATCTATGTTAAGTTGTGAACAAATACATGTCTCATTGATATCAGCGTCTTGTTGAGCCACTGGAAAGTAGTGAAGATTTGCAACATGGTTTCGTGCAAAACCATTTTAAATAATGACAATTTAGATTTTCTAATTATTGTGACATAATTAAAGCAAGAATACTATTAAATGTTAAATCTTTTGGACAGCAAAGTACATTATGGAAGCCTTTTTATCCCCAATCACATAAACAATGTATAAAGATATATGATCAGCTCCATGTGATAGTCTGTTCTTGGGTTATCTGGTCAGCACAGCTGCTCATCAACATTTGTTTGGCTTCCTACTTCAGCCATGCTTCATTTTACCCAGTTATAGAGGACTGGTTCATGTCTGTCATTTACTTTGATAAAAGTTTACTTGTTGTCAAACATGTAGCTCTGAATTACAGACTATTGATTTGAAGTTTAAAACTGTGGTTAATACACAATGATGGTTCCCTTTTCTCATTAGTTTTGATTTTCTGATAATTATTACTCCAATTAGCGGTTTAAAGTGTAAATATGTTAAATATGTATTATAGATAGCTCATTTGATATTTGGGTCACTACTTAAAGACCATACATGATTTTATGTAAGGATAAGGCAAGTTGCTATTTACCTTGCCATTTGTTTTAATTAATGGATATAGAAGCAGGGGAGGGTTGTTCAAAAATCTATTAATTTTAATCTATTGTTGTTCAACATCCTGTCACAAATAAGTTGCTTTGAGAGTCCATGATGTTAGGAAATTATACCTGACTTATCTTTTGAACAACCCAACCCGCTGATTGTTTGCTTTTATTTATTCACCCTTAATTTAAAGTCCAGCACACAAAGGTGTCAAATAAACTATACAGTAAGGTATCAAGCTAGATTAACTTTCTGAAGATATATACTGTACAGACTGCATCACTAACCACTGGCCAAATAAACAAAATATCAGATAGTTGCATAAACTGTTCTCGTGATGAAACTAGAATAAAAAACCTTGTGAAGGACCACAATTAAATCTCTGTATCGAATATGAACAGTTTGAACAAGTATCTCCTGATGCAAAATACATGGTGACTGGTACACATACTCACATTATAGATCCACACCATTAGGTTACATGAAACAGATCTGTACACTTTGTGTGTTATGTACCCGTTTGATATCCGGTGTATATGTTTAAACTAAACCCAATACAACCTCTTGCTTAGATATGTGTCAACACTTGAATGTCATTATCATGGCATAGATGGTACATTACTACAAGCATGTGGACAGTTTGCAATCAGCAAACGGAGGTAATTGAAGAAGCTTGTGTTCATTGTGATTCATTTGTGCATTAACCAAACTGTAAGCTGTAACATACATGGAAGTAATAAATTATGTCTGTTTTGACTGATGATCCAAATTATATTTTAAAAAAATGTCTGTTTCCCAAGCATTGATGACAATACTGTCCTTTTCTACAATATCTACAAAAGTTTTAAAATTGGGTTAATATTTTGTGACCAAATTTCCTGTACTAAAGCATTTTCAGGTAACATAACTGACTACAGCCTTGTCAGTAGCAAGATTCTGTTACTTAAAAGTTCTGGTCACCCCCTCCACCCCCAAATAAGCATTCAAACATGGCTCTTATGGGCATATCACAGTCAGCTAACAATCCTTGAGGAAGTGCTTGGCTGATGTGTCGAGGTTCCTTTGCATTTATTGTTTACAGCTGCCAAGGTTGCAGATCTGTGCTAAATTATTATGATTTTGTAGGAAAGTCCACATGTTACATCTTTAATGTACATCTACTAGTTTGTATCCGTTAGAATTTCCCAATGTTTTCACTAATATATTTATTCCATTCTGGTTACTTAAATCTTTTCTTATTTATACCCACAAATACTTACGAAAACCACAATGTGTGGTGTAAATGCAAGCATTTATGTTTGAATCTGTTTGTTTTGGTTTATGAATATTTGTCTGAAGTCCAGGCTTTTGTGTGCATAAGTTTAATTATGAAGCAATTGTCTCAATTTGAAACCATGAACTAATGGCTGATTAACAGGATTTTACTTGTGCTATTATGAAAAATATATTTGTTGTATAAATTTGCTATCCATGTTATATAGATCAACAATGATTATGGCTAGAAGTCACCTTATTACATTTAGTAAATAAATCACTGATTCTTTAAAATCTGTTCAACAAATTTTAGTTATTCGTTTTTCAATCTTTTTACAAATCCCAATAATTTTTATTTAAACTCCATTTCACACAAGTTCTACTATGCTTTTGAGACGTGGCATCTTCTTCCCAACAGTGTGCAACATGGATAAGATGGCCGCGTTCCTAAGATACGATGTAATTGATTTCCTTCGCAGTTGCTCTCTCAGCTAAGGGGCAATATGAAGTGAGGTCTTTGTATAAAGTCCTGTCTTATCTCTGTTGCCAGATGTCTAGGGTGATTTTCTTCACCCATTGAGGTTATTTCGCTCGTATAAGGAGGTGCCAGCCCAATGGGATTGGCCAGTGGTTAAACAGGGAGATAAATGTGGTACGCCTGTGACCGACAGTTCCACCTACATCATTGTCGAATAACAAGTACAATTTATGTGAATCTTCATATGCTATAGATTATAGTCCATGAGATAGATGGCGCTTACTGTTAGGAGGAACAGATTTATCTCCCTTTTTAGCTACTGGCCGATCCCATAGGTGAAGGCCATGGCTTAGTGGTTAGCGAGTGCGCTTTCGAAACCTACTTCGATGTTCACGGGATCGAGTCTCTTGTCGACCCTCCGGTATATGAGGGAGTCACCGTAATAAGGCAAGGTGAAGTGGACAATCCGTCATCATATTAGTTAAACACCCTTGAGTATGACGTTAAACCCCAATCAAACAAACAAAACAAACCCATAGGTGAAGGAAACTCACCTCTACATCACTGACAACAGATGAGACCGGACAATCATAAGATACAGTAGAAACAGATAGTTTTTCTAAACGGAGTGCATAAGGAAGCTCCTACCCAACTGCTTACAGAAATATGTGAAATTAAAGACTGGACTATACCATAGGTAACTAATCTTTATTAGACTTCTTCTCTCCAATGATTTTTGTCTCCTCACAGCTTCTTGTTGCTGTGAGCTAAAGGGAACTTGAAGCCGATCTGTTTGTGAGGCCTTTGTATTACGTCCTGTGATTATCATGTATTTGTGCCGTCTTGTCATTGTTTGTTGCCAGTAAGGGTGGTTTCCTTCACCCATGGGGCTAGCACACCGTCATGGGAGTGAAATAACCTTAAGTACGGCATTAAACCCCAATCACACAAACAAAAAACACAGTACAGACTTAACACCTCAACGATGAAATAGCAGATAATAGCCCAGTTCATGGACACACAGTAAACAGATCAAATCAAAGACTACTGGCTGTAGATTTGACATAATAGACACGATGTAGTGACAAATGGCAAATGTTTTATTGATGCTTCATCTTACTAACATGAGAGTAATGATAGGAAATCCAATTAAATATAATTTTGTTTTACCAATGATATTAGATTGTCAATAATTTAGTGAGGCAATCTAATGGCAAATGTTTTATTGATGCCTCATCTAACTTACAGGAGAGCAATGATAGTACCAATTGGAATGGACATTGTTTTTAAAATAGCTTAGTTTGGATTGTTTAATTGGCAGTTTTTGCTATACTTAGGGTTATTTCACTCGTATGACTGCATGCCAGCCTAATGGATGAAGGAAACCACTTGACCTCATTGGCTACAAACAATTGCAAGATGAAACGCCAAGAAAGATCACTCTGATAGTTCCAGGACAACAGAAAGTTCCATGCAGCCACCGGGCCACTAGATGAAGTTGGACCAAAAGTGGAGAATAATTCTGGATAGATCTAGGTGCACCTGTAATGTGATCATTAAATGTTAATCTAGAACATGAGATAATTCATAGGTTTTATTTAATCGTCATCCCTGTGCCAATGTGACAACTTGTCTCTACAATAAAAAATAAATTGTCTCACTGAATTTTCCTGATGAGGGTTGAAATGAACAAATGTTCACTGTAACAATGCTCAGAGACATCAGTTGTTTAGTAACACTTAAAAGAGGACTCCTAACGCACGCATTCAAAATATCTAGGTCATCTTGATTGATTGATTGATTGATGTTTAGCGCCGTGCCCATGGATATTTCACTTATATTACAGTGGTGCAGCCAACAGTAATTGCCACACTTAACACAACCATAAAATATTAAGTGTTTTGCTCTTATTAAATTAGTGTTCCTCCAATGTGAAGTAAAGCAGTATGTTTATACTTGAAACATTCGGCCCTCGGCCAGAGGGTACGGTCAGTTTGAGAAGTGTTAATTTAATCGACACCATTGTGTGTTTATGCCAGTTTTGTCTGTTGCTTTATTTGCACATCTTTTATTAAATGTACCCAAGCCACAGTCCTTACTAATGATTAATAATTCATCTTTGACACACATGTAGAGAAGGGGAATCGGTAACTCCAGATACTTATTTATGAGACCATCCAACAAAGCTTGCAAATCTGATAGGATTCTTAGGTTCTTCAGTGCTTAACCGCCCTCTTCAGAAAACTAACAACTAACTGTTGTGTGCAGTTTCTCAATTCCGTAATGTGTTAAGCACACATTTTAACTGGCTTTGAATCTTTTATTTCAGCAAAAGAAATACCACAACATTGTTGATTGTTGCTATTTGCTACGTGTGTGTATGACACAAATTAAAATTCAGGCTTTCTCTTTGCTAAGAGATTGACATCACTGGGTCTGCAATTCGTTCAAACACAGCCATAAATTTATCTCCCTTGTTGCGCGTGACTTTTTGTCCCTCCTCAGTGCTGTCAATCAATTTCCCACAGACAATGTCCGCTTTCTGAAACACAATTTTCCACATATTTATACAGTTATTACAGTATAGCTTCAGTTAATTAAAAACTCAGGATGCAGAATCTGAGTCGTGGATTAACTTCAATATATGAATTGAAGGCCTCGGACATCATCGCAGACTCGTTAATGTACAGTCACGCCACTCTAGTTGTAAACGGCTTACTGATAAGCTGTTTGCTTCAACAATAGTCCAATGAATAGACTTATATGTTAAATTTATCTGTTACTGCTTCAGTAAGCTGTTCTATCATGATATATATTCACATCTAATTCCAGTACTGTGTTGTTACAGGCTTGAACTGATATAGAGGTTTCAATTTTTGTCTTTTGAAATTTCATTTCAGCAATACATCATTTACCGTGGGGCCTGTGATTCTATCTAAACAGCATCAAGTGGAATTTCTCAGGTCTCACCATTATGTAATCACAAAACACAAGAACTTGCTGGGCAATTTATACCTAATCAGACAATTATCGGTATTAAAAATATTATATAGATATAAAAAGATTATAAACAATGTAAATCAAACAGTACCGTTTCTTCATCTGTTAATCTTCTGAATAAAGGAAAGTCCACAAAATGACTGACCATCCAATCATGTAAGTCCTTCACATCTGTTATTGTATATACAATACCCTGAAATCAAGTCATCAATAGATCACATTGTTTTGATCAGTTGGAAAACAGGGCCCATGATCTGCATTTTTGGGAAATCATAATATAAATGTTTAAAATATGTAATATTTAGAATTTTTGTCTCAAACGATTTATTATCGGTTTATTCGCCATTGTCATTAACATGAATTAATAAGTCGTTACAATTGTTTAACAAGTTTTTAGGTACAATTCTCCGGTTACTTGTTACTTTCCATCGTTATAAAGGTTGTGAAAGAGACTTTCTCGCCACAGCAGCAGTGTGCAATTTCCTTTCTAACACTCTGCATCATTTTCCTTATAACTTACTACCACTGTCATATAAAGGTTTCACTTATACGACGGAGATGTACTCTATCAGAAAAATTGAAACATAAACACAACTTCAAAAGGTAAAGTGTTTTGCTCTTTTAAAAATGAATGTCCCTCCAGAGCTAAGATAAGACATAAATTCTAAAATAGAGATCCAGTAATTGTATCTTTCATGGATTCCATTCTATTGACCCAGTTTTAGCAGACGTTGTATGTACATGTAGTTATACAGCTAATGTTATTATCAAGGAACTACATTGCTATTACTGAGAGAAGAAAGTCTCAATAGACTGAGTGATACAGCAAAAAAACATTTAGTTTTGTTGGTTGCCCATCCACTTCTGGCCGAAGATAAAAACGAGCGTTACCGATTCTAAACATACTGCCATGGGTCATCTCTGAAAGGAAGTACACCTGTGTGACCATACAAACAAGTTAACCAATCGCTGTATAATTTCCACACTTTAAAACTTAAATTATTGTAAATAAAAATTAGAATAATGTTATAGTTCATATGCTGTTTCAAAGGTTGATTGTTGAACTCACCCCAACTCTCAATACATAGGCATACTCGGCCAGCAGGGTTTTACTGATGATACGCCATTTGTGTTTGGTCTTCTTAAAATGTGGGTCAGGAAATAGGAAAAACATTTTGCTGAGCTGCAGGTGACAAGAGGAAAATATCAAAATACATTTTGCTGAGCTTCAGTTGACAAGAGGAAAATATCAAGGAACATTTTGCTGAGCTGCAGGTGACAGGTTGAAAATATTTATATGAAACATTTTGTTGAGCTGCAGGTGACAGGAGGAAAATATCAAGAAACATTTTGCTGAGCTGCAGGTGACAGGAGGAAAATATCAAGAAACATTTTGCTGAGCTGCAGGTGACAAGAGGAAAATATTATGAAACATTTTGCTGAGCTGCAGGTGACAGGAGGAAAATATCAAGAAACAGTTTGCGGAGCTGCAGGCGACAAGAGGAAAATATCAAGAACATTAATAGGACATTGTCTTGGTAATGTCATGGTTCAATAGGTCTTCTCAGATTAGTGACAGACTCTGATAGATGTAACGGCTGTTTGTTTGTTTGATTGGATACTCAATGTTATTTTATTTATATGATGACTGATTGTCCATTTCTTGATTTGAGGAAACCTCATAAAGAACTCCCCCTGCGACTGCTGGAGTCAATCACCTTGTATGACTATCTCATATGTCTGAGGACAATGAAGGGACTCGAACCGGTGAGCGGTACATCAAAGGAGGTTCAGTAGTTCGAGGTTAGTGGTTAACATGTGCACTTACTAATCCTACTTCAATGTACATGTACCTCAGACATAGGAGATATTCATACAAGGCATCAGGTACATGAATGAGTGGGTGGTTTTTAAGAGGTTTCCTCTGGGTTTTCCATCGTACACTAGCTCTTTTAACAATACATAATATGAAAATGTATGAGTAGTTTACATAGTTTATCTTCCTATGAAGCTTACCTGGCCATTTTTAAAAAAGTTTGGCAGATATTTCATGGCGTTTGTTCTGAGACACGCAATGTTTTGATATTTTCCTGGGTTTTGCTTTCTAAGGGCCACAACTCTGTCTCTGACGTAATCCGACACCTTAACCCTTATTTCCATACCTAACATCAGATTACTGGGGAAAAGGGGGGATAACTCAACTGAAAAAAAAAATCAGTTTAACATTTGAATACCTCAAACTACACAAACGATGAAGATGAAGTTGACACAGCATATATTCTGTATTAATGTAAATTATACGATCAAGATCAGATTGCTATTCTTGGCAAGTCCAGGAGAGAACTGCTGGCCACAAAGGTTGGATTTAATGATTTTTTGGGATTTAACTCCATCCTTAAAGTTATTTCACTCATACGACAGAGGGTCGTCATCTAGAACAGTAACCACCGAGTTTACATGCAAACACCTTCAAATAAAGTCTGTTTTGAAGCTCCCATCCTTAATGACAACATGGATAAGTAGATGATGGGGGTGAAGGTTAAAGGTTATAACCTCTCCAATTATGGTGGGCAACATGTGCTCTGTAATCTGCCAACAATTGCTCATGCCACCACAGTCCCTATAAGACTACAACTGTGCCACTGACGCTTGTGGACTATTGCTTCACAAACAGTCTTCCAACAACAATCTGACACGGAGAAAACTTTTTAAGCAAAACAGAAATGGAGCAATTATAGTAAGTTATGTTAGGATCACACAGCGTATAAATTATTTCAATGCCACCTAGTATTAATTGATTTGGGCTTAGACTATTTTTGTTTCTTTGTTTGTTTGATTAGGGTTTACCATCGTACTCAAGGGTATTTCACTTATATGACGACGGATTGTCCACTTCACACTGCTCCTTGCCTTATTACGGTGGA
>JAQQZZ010142383.1:0-13056 GCA_030265115.1 Mopalia vespertina | reverse complement strand
CAGAAAGTATTTGTTTGTTTGTTTGTTTGATTGGGGTTTGACGTCGTACTCAAGACCACGGATTGTCCACTACACACTGCTCCTTGCCTTATTACAGTGGAAAACCGGGAGGAAACCTCGCAAAACCTCCATTGCTGGAGCTACATCTTATGACTCACTCATATACCTCAGGGTCGACAGACGGACTTGATCCTGTGAAGGGACAGCGAAGTTGGCTCATAAAGCGCACTCGCTAACCACTAAGCCACGGCCGCGGGCCTTACAGAAAGTAAGCATGGCATGGCCGGACAGTGAGCTTGTGGAGATTTCAGCAGCGCCATAGGTTGGTTAATTGGTGTGTTATGACGTACTTAAGGGTATTTCAATTATATGACGGTGGTGTATTCCGACAATAATTGACACTAGCACAACCAAGATATGAAGTGTTTTCATAATGTTGGAAAGTTAATCTTCCTAAAGTGCTAAGTAAAGACAGCATTGCTACTCTTCAAACAAACTACCCTCAGCCAGAGGGGCCAGCCTTGCCAGAGGAAGTTGTTTTCTAGATGGTCTGAACTCACATGGCACGTGGAACTGCGTCCGCTCGACATGGTAACTCTACTGTTTCACCATCTTTGAAGTATATTGTCTCAATTGGTTGGAAGATCATTTCAGGTGGCTTGGACACTACAAAAAAAAAACAATATTTAAGTCCAATCACATTTGTCTAAAATAATGCTTTTTCACATTTTCTGTGATCAAACTTTTTAATTAGCTCGAGGTTTAACCCCAATTGGATGTATAATATAGGCTGGAATGTATTTATATATATTTTGAAATCTTGAGTATTCACAATGACAAAAATGTTTGTTTCTTTGTTTGATTGATTGGGTTTTAATGTCTGATTGTTCACTTCACATTGTTCCTTGCTTGATAACGGTGGAAAACCGAGAGAGAAACCATTGGACATGTAAATATGGTGAAGATCCAATTATAACTGGACACTTGTTGCAAATTGAATTACTCTTGATAGAAATATTACACAGCTTTTTATATACATATAGTTGACTTCTCAGCCCGGAGTTACTGTTAAAAAGCTGATTATACTTACACTGTGCCAGAGACTGACATATTGAAGCTACCACCACCAGAACAGTGGCTAGTGCATGAGTAGAAAACATCTTCACTCTTACTTTGTCTGTTCTGTATTACACCATTCTGTCTGAAAAAAGATAACATAGTTATTGTTTGATTATTCTAACCCTATGTGGGTTACAAGCCATGTGAAAATATACATAATAATTTAGGAATGAATTTCTTCGAAAGGGGGCGTACAAAAAGCTAGCTCGATTTCAGGCTGGGCTCACGGTACGTTTATAACTAAATATAGCTTGGATTTGTCGAGAATGTTGACGGTGTGAGAAAATGCATGCCATTTGTTTGACTATGATGCATATTGTGATAATTTGGGGGGTGATTTTCAACTGGAAACGGTCCGTCCATACTGACATATCCAGCCAAATCTCGACATTTTATATCGATCAAAAGCGAAGAATAGATGATTTCAGGTCACTTGGCACAAAAACTGACTTCACCGAGTCACTTCGTACCATTGTCACCTCATACTCCATTGATTATCAGACAATGTGGAAACTTTTATCGGACTCCTATAAATATTGTTACCAACGTGACATCTTTTATATTACCAAGTAATCAGGTAAACTGAATTTGTGGGTATACCGTAACAATCATTTTCTGATTGATATTTGACAGTTTGGATCTGTCACATTTCCATTCGTTCTGCCATTTGTTTCAAACTAGTACATTCATTGACATTATTCAATTTAGTTCACATATGTCCGGCCTAATTCAACTTTCACATGAAATCTACATGTAATTGTGTCATTCGGTCATGATTGTAGTGTTTTGATTGATTGATTGTTTATTCACCATATTAGCATATATAGACAAGATATTAATGCAATAGTGGATAGAAATGGCGAACTGGACTTGTTATATCCTAGTTATTGTTAAGACGTTTACTATCTAAGATTATACAATTTTTTATGGTAGACACTTAAAATACATTAGACATGGCGCACATATGTAAAGAATTGATATATATCATTTTCATACACTCACACACGCAAGTTTACACAACACATCTCTGAAAGTACAAACACACACACACGTACATATATTAAACCATTTTAATCTCGTCTGGCTGTCATGAATATAAAAGTCCTGCATGGGTTATTTGAACAAGACTATTATGTGAACAGGAATTTTCTTTTTTAAGATTTGACTTTAATAAAGAGATAGATAAAGTATTTTTAAGGTTATCGAACAGTCTGTTCCATTCTCCTGGCCCTGCTACGTATAGAGAATAAAAAGAGATATTTAAAAAAAAATCGGTTTGTAAAGGTTGACTGCAGAATTTCTAGTTGGGTAGGGATGAACAGTAGATTGTTTGGAAAATAGTAACTGGAATTGAGTCGGGAGAAAGTAGAGATGATAAACAAATATATGAATAGATAATAGCTAAGGAGAATAAGCAAAGCTTAGGAAGAGGGAGAATGTTTAAAGTTTTAAATAGAGTTTAAGTATGTTACTGAACAGTTAATTACAATGATGGAATAAGCAAATATTGCAAAAAAAATTTAAAAAGAGGGCATCGCTCAAAATATTTATGGCTGTTATTGAAATGACTCATTTGAAAGAAATGGACGCGAGCGGCCTGCATTGAAGTTAGTATCACTTCCTATAGTATAGGATTACATAAGTTTTAATCCATACTAGCTATATTTGTGACAATCTAACTAAAATAACTACAAACCTGAGGGCGGTTATCCTGACGAGTGAATATATTTAAATAGTTAAAGCTGCAGATTTGCAAGAAAACTGAACGAAATCTCACCTAACAGGTGCAAATATGTCCAAAATGGCTGCCCTACTTTACCTGTCTCATTCAAAACCGGGTCACGCACACAGCGCCCTCTATATATTCCAAACACTCACCTGTACGATCTGCTCACATTGGCGCAATTAGTGACAACAACATGGTCTCTGCCCCTGACTTTTTGGCCGGTAAAGCAGATCTTTTCTGTCGCTCTGATCTGGCTATATGACTTAACAATCTTTCTAATTTCTTAAATAAAATGGTTTTTAAGTTGTAAAAAAAAAATAATGGACACAAACAAAAAAATAAATAAAATAAAGATAAAGTAGCCTACATAAAAATCCACCCGGGCACCCACCACCATTCAAAAGAAATAAACAATAATAAGTAAATTAATTAAAATAAGTAAATTAATTTTTTTTTAAAAAGCTATCATACTGCATGGATTTTCATCAATTTAAACAACTTTTGTGTCCACCAATCATTCAATCATCGGTTTTATCAACTCATATGTGTCCAAACAATCAATCATCGATTCAAACAACTTATGTATCAATCATCGATTTAAACTTATGTGTCAATCAATCATCAATTCAAACAACTTATGTATCAATCAATCAATCAATCATTGATTCAAACAACTTATGTATCAATCAATCAATCATCAATTTAAACAGCTTATGTGTCAATCAATCATCAATCCAAACTGTTTATGTATCAATCAATCAATCATCGATTCAAACAACTTATGTATCAATCAATCAATCAATCATTGATTTTAACAACTTACTTATCAATCAGTCAATCATCGATTTAAACAACTTATGTGTCAATCAATCACCAATTCAAACAACTTATGTGTCAATCAATCATCAATTCAAACAACTTATGTATCAATCAATCAATCATCGATTCAAACAACTTATGTATCAATCAATCAATCAATCATTGATTTAAACAACTTATTTATCAATCAATCAATCATTGATTCAAACAACTTATGTGTTAATCAATCAATCAATCATCGATTTAAACAACTTATGTGTCAATCAATCATCAATTCAAACAACTTACGTGTCAATCAATCATCAATTCAAACAACTTATGTATCAATCAATCAATCATCGATTTAAACAACTTATGTATCAATCAATCATCGATTTAAACAACTTATGTGTCAATCAATCATCGATTTAAACAACTTATGTGTCAATCAATCATCAATTCAAACAACTTATGTGTCAATCAATCATCAATTCAAACAACTTATGTATCAATCAATCATCGATTCAAACAATTTATTTATCAATCAATCAATCATCGATTCAAACAAGTAATGTGACAATCAATCAATCATCAATTTAGACAACCACCCAGCACAGATCCAGATACTCTTACACTCAAAATGTGTTCAGAGATTAGCATGTGGGTCTGCTGACCTTTCCACGATGTCCCCCTCACGGATTCAAGTCCCCCAACCAACCTCAGGTATAATGAGGGAGTCTCACAACAGGAGTCTGGCAATCATGTTGGGATGGTTTTTACAAAGTTTCCTTCTGATCTCAAGGGTAGTTAAAAAATGGACAATCTGTTGTCAGATAGGTGAAATAGCATTGAGTCTATTTGCATGTTGTTTTTTAAATGATCTCTTATATTAGCAGTGCCATGGTACTTCACAGGCCTATATGCATATACACTGATATACTTGTAAATATGGCTATAGTTATACCAAACTTTTTCGTTAAAGGAAATGCTAAGCAAAGACATTAATCAAAAGAACAGTATCGCACGAAACTCCAGGCCTTACAAGCGCATTGTGTCCTAACAAATACGTAATATTCTGCATTTGCACAAAAATAACAGAGAACTATATAGAGAGCTATCTCACCCTTGTTCTTCCAGAAATAGGGCCCAAGCGTGAAAGAAAGGAGTAGAGTTTCACCTTGGGCACTTATCTGGAGAAGTTTGGTTCAGTCTGGAGGACAGGACATTTTTTTCAACGCCAAGTTTAATGTTGTTTCCATTTTATGCTGTACTCTAACAGTAACACTATTACACACTCTAACACAACTATAAAATGTAATGGGTTCACTCTGCTGACGAAATAATTTCTCTCCAGTGCTCAGTCAAGAGAACATGTCCGATCATTCTTAGAACACATTGGCATTTGCTATATGGAAACTAGACTCACATGACATTACATAGGGTGACCCTTCATGCAGTATGGTCAAATACATCGGCAATTGATGACCTGCATGTTTTCATTGCAGGCCTGTGTTGTTGGGGAGAACGAACAGAACGGGGTCTCCTCATGGTTATGCAAACTTAATTTAGGTGGACCGATTTATAGGTTTCCGAAATTGTTTGCAGTCTTCATCTAAATTTGCATTTTGTTGGTGATTTGGACAAATTTTGTCATCTGATTATCAATGATGATTGTATTTTAAAACAATTTTGCTTTATTTTTCGCAAAGGCACAATTATTTATTTAAAAAATCAGCAAACCAGGAGCAAAAGCAAATGTTAGGTTATCTGAAAAAATTTTAGAAGTCAGATTTTAAGGTAACGTCATAAAAAAATAAAGCACAGGCCTGTATTGTGTGTGATACTATAAAAGAGACATTTTTTACCATGACGTAATGCTGGTTGGCCATGACAGAAGCAGTACTCAAGTATGTTACACCGTATTAATTCAATTCTTTACCTTATTTTAAGCTTCAAACACAGTCTGTGCTAAATTTATACGTAAGCCAAATATGATGTGTGACAAAAAGTTATTGTAGCATAAAATGACTCCTTTTTATCTTTAACCAGAAAAATATTGTACAACATTTTCAGGAAGTGACCCCTGGGCCTCACAATCCAGTGGGGCCTCCAAAAGTTGTAGGTCTATGTTGTCAAGTTTTATTAGGAATTTTGGTGCAATTCTCTTTTTTATATAAAAAATTTCTATTTTTTTTGTTTGATTGGGGTTTAATGTCGTATTCGTATTTCACTTATATGACGACGTGCCAGCCCAATGGGTGAAGGAAACCACTGGCAACAAGCAAAGACAAGACGGGACAAATACAGGATGCAATACAGACACCACAAACAGATCAGCTTCCTGTTCCCCTTTCGCTCTGAGAGCACCAGGGCAACATGAAGCTCCCTCCAACCACCCGCGCTCCTTTATAGGGGAAGACTACATAAAATCCCTTGAGTATATAAACTATTTCATTAACATCTACCAGAGCATGCTTAGATGTCAATATTAAAGTAGGCATTCACAACACATATCCCGAGTATAAATTGAGAAAAATAACAACGTTCAATTTTTGAAAAGATAAACACCACTTTATTCAATCATAGAATGAATGGAGTTATGCGAATAAATCGATGAAGAAAAAAATAAAAGGAGTAATAAATTAAACAAAACATCATGTAAGTAAATTGATAGTCACTTTTGATTATAATGGTTTTAAATTGTTAGAACTAGAGAAATAGAATTAATCCACAAAAAAGGTTGGCTATACCATTTCTGGAATGAGCTTAAATTCACTTTCACATTGGTACACAATCGTCTTTGTTGGTTGGGATACGCATTGGTAATCACTTTGTAATTACCTTCCTGTCTGTTGTACAATGCTAGGATTTTTTGACCAGCAATGTTTCAGTGCCGATATTAATGTGAAAGAACGGTGTTAGTATCAGCACTGAAATGCTGATTGCTAATGCAACCGTAAGTCGACAAGACAAAATGACATGTTGCTATCCAAGCTTCTAAATTCCCCGAATCAAGTTGCGCTAAATAATTGTTGTTTTCAAACTTTGACAATTCACAATGGCAACTTTTTTCATTTGATTTTATATGACTGGTTGGTCCTGATCACTTTGAGGCAAATATTAGCAGCTTTGAATGCAAAATGCAATATCCTTACACCAAACTGATAGTTTTTAACAACCTAGGTTAATTGATTAATACAATTCATGGTCAACCATTAGCCTTTACTATGGTTACAGCCTGATGGTTATAATAATGCCAATAATACAAAGTGTAACTTAAATGAGACAAATTGTTAAAATTTAATGAAAAATGATAGATATAATTATGTTAAATGGCATTTTTCAATTACATAATCATTATAACTTTTCAATTAGAGAAAACACATACAAGGTAAACAATCATTGAATTTAATATATTTATATATATATGTATACATGCCAGCCGAGTGATTTGCACTCAGAAAGCATATCATTTCACAACACTTAGGCGTAGTCAAGTCATCAATACACATTTTAGAACTCTTTTGGATCAGGCATTAAAAGGGAAAAGACATAGGGAAGGTATGGAGTGGGACAATGAACATTATAGCATTTGGATATCTATGGAAGGGGAAAATGGCCATTATGTGTTATGCCCATACATATAAACACATCTCACAGGTGTTTAGTTTGCATTAAAGACTCTACACTTCTTCTTTTAGCCTATTTTTGTTTATCAATTCTTTATTTTTCTAGTTTGTAGGACTTTTTTCCTTGCAACTTGTTGAAAATACATGCTTGACTCAATCCCATCTGCTGAATTTGTTGAACATATAATTATGGCAATTATCTTGCACATTGTACATAAGTTTTACATACTGTGTCATTTATCTAATACTAATTAAATGTATGACTAAGTTTTGCATTAATCTATTTACATTCTAGTGCACAACATTAAACAAATACATCTTATGTCACTCCACCAGGGATAAGACAATAGAAAACCTATGTCACTCCACCAGAGATAAGACCATAGAAAACCTATGTCACTCCACCAGAGATAAGACCATAGAAAACCTAGGTCACTCCACCAGAGATAAGACCATAGAAAACCTATGTCACTCCACCAGAGATAAGACCATAGAAAACCTATGTCACTCCACCAGAGATAAGACAATAGAAAACCAAGTTGTGGTTCTTGTACAACAGGAAGTTACTAATACCGGGGTAATGGCAATTTGTTTCCATTTTTTTAAATCATTAACTTTTTTACAAGGCAGAATATGGTTGATCCTTTATACCACCTAATGTAGACACTTCTGAGAAAGAGCCATCCCAAATAAAAGCTTAAATCGCTAATCCAGCGTAGAGACTGGCCACCTGCAGGAGTGACATCAGTTCATCCAGAATTTACAACTTTAATATAAGAGGTTTTACACTGGAAGCCTGGGGCCAGTTGCTCGAAAGACGATTTATTGGGAACATCAGAAATAGACTTTCCACATGACATGACGTCATCTAATAGCGGATTAAATTTAAGGGCGCTTTGAGCGACCGGCCCCTGTTCAGTAGGCAGAGCACTATATCTAGCGTGGCAACACACTCTATAAAACAACTGCCCTTTGCAAAAGCAGCTACGAATGCTCGGTCTACTCAACCACTAATCTCCGGTCATTCAGTCACAATTTGATTCTCGTCGAAATGATCATTTGATTGCTAAAAATTTGTATATTTTCACTGTTGCTTTTAGATTTATAAATATCTTATTTGAAATCATTACTAGATTGCTACATATCTGGCATGGGTCCTGTATAGGATTGTGAGCATTGTTTCCACTAAAACTCCAAAGCAAATGTAAAATACATGTAGTTTCAAGTATGTTAAATTTTACCACAAATGCACACCGTACATTGTCAATGACAACATTTATCAGTAGCGTCAGCTGGATTCACTGCACTGAACAGGCATAACAGCCTATCAAATTCCCTGCACGAATCTCAGTAATATTTGACACGTGATTGAATCGTCTATTACACTCATTCGGAAAAACGGATGGAGTCTTCCCGTATGTTATGGTGAATATTACTATCAGTGGTTTTACAATCTGTCCAATCAAAGTATATCATACAGGTCATTATAATGTACATGTATATCACTTTTAAAGATCTTGAATTTGGATAGTACTGTTCTTCATTTATGCGGACACGAAATATTCTATTACAAAACCAGACCACACAATACAGTATTAGGGACAAATTGATACATTTATGGCAATCCTTTTAGTGTATTTACAAAGGCATTGGTCATTTAATACATTGAGAAGCATTACTACAATATGTATGTTATTTGGACCGCTGATACTGATACATGTGACAAACTGGTAAAATATCACACTTAAGGCATGGAGATGAGATATATGAAAATGGTTTGTACTAAATTGCACCGTATCTTGCAGCTTGATGGCAACATTATCTGCACAGATAAAAATAAAAAAATTAAAAATAATGAATTGAAAATAATAAACAAAAGTTGATAATTGCGTTTTTTTTCTCTGTTGGAAATTGTCTATCAAGCTAACAGTAAAATCAAATGAATTTTCTTTTCTAGATTGTACATTATAAAGACATCTTGTTATGTCATTAGTATCAGAAGAGGTAATAAAGCAATCTATTTTGCCTTGGGTTTGATGTACACTTAAGATTATTTCACTCATATTATAACTCATACAGCAAGGAGATGCCAGTGAGTTAAGGCACCATGTAGTATTAGCCAAATCATTCAACAAAAAAAGGGCATGCTACCAAGCCGCTTTCTATTGCCAGAGTTTTAATAATTATAATTTTGATATTGGATAGGTGCAAAATGTTAGCATTTGTGTTCTTGTCCCGGACCTTGACAAAAGTTCAAATCGTAAAAGCAATTTTCTTATTATCTGAGATGTAAAAAGCACTTTATTCCAAGTCACCTTCCATTGCACCTCTTGGCAGATTGAGCACCTGAAGCCAGACTATACAGATCTATACCCCAGCTGTTGAGTAAAGTGATACAAAAGGTAAAGTACAATTTATACCTTTGTGAATGGCTCCTAAGACTGTCCTCAATACATGCATGCCTTCAGATTCATGCTGTTCCAAGAGAGCCAATGAATGGCATTGCAGTATGGTAAGTTTTAAGAGGCATGGTTTGCCAAGAGTTGTTATGGAGAGGAACTTGGAATAAAGTGCTTTTTGAATCTCAGATAATAAGAAAATTGCTTTTTACGATTTGAACTTTTGTCAAGGTCAGGGACAAGAACACAAATTCTAACCTTTAAATGGAACACTTTATGAATTCAATGTTGTAGTTTTGGATTGTTCGTGTTTTTAAATTGTAAACAATGTATTAAATAAAACAAGCAAATGAGCACAGATTGAACAAAAGTGGTTTTAATCAACATGAATTACACAAAAACAGAGGACACAGATACCCTGATGGTTTTCAAAAAATCCAAGCTGAACTTCAGTGACTAGAAATATATAAACGGAAATACCATGAAAGAAATTTTGTCAAAAAGATAGACAATGGTAAACTAAATAGGACAACCATTTCAAAAATTGAATTATCATAATGTTTGTCTGTTCAGTTGGATTGTACATGAATGTCCCTTGCTTTATTTCAACATATCCAACATGTAGTTGAAATATACATAATTGGATTCTCAAAAGCCAAAAAGGGGGTGTGGCAGGCAAACATGTTGAGGAACCAAAAAGCAAAGCAAAAGAAACGGGAACATTTTTTCATACTTTAAAACCATCAGAAATTTGTTCAGTTACAAGCGATTGCAAAAATATTCACACATGATACTAGAATCCTAACACACAAAAAGTCAAGTAAAATATGATTTCTTCAAAAGAAAATAGTAGTATATCAAAACAAAAGAGAACGAAAAAAAATAGCACTTCATTATACAATAGTAAGAATAAACAATGGGCTTCAACTTCCTCCTATCACAACCATGAAAACACTGAAATATTTTCAGGTTTCGATATAACTCGGGATTGTTCACTTTGGCGCAATACCAAGGCAACATAAGACTTTCGCATTCCATTCCACTCCATTCATATTGATGTAATATCAGGTCAAGTGAGTTGTCAAGGTGAAAATAAAAACCAAGTTCAAGGTCAAGCTGGCAGTGATTTGCATTGATCCCATCAACAAAAAAGGTCAAGGTCATAAATAAATCTAATTCAAAATAATAGAATAAGATTAACTAAAAAAGAGTTAAATATAAACTTACCATACACAACAGAAAAACAAACCAGTAAACAACAAGAAAGCAAAGATTGACAGTTCCATTGGAAATATTTGAATATTATGCTTCAAAAATCGAAAATGGCAAAGCAATCCAAGTATTTTTATAAACAATAAGGATTGAAAGAAATACTGGACTGAAGAAGAGCACAAATATAACTAAATTGCACAAATATACATATTAGGAAAGATACATCTCATAGAACTACCTTAACAAAATACACCTTTAAAATATAGATAATCTATCCAGTCAAACAACAAAATGAAAGTAACTTTTAACATATTTTTGTTCAAATTGGTATAAAAGGGGTATAGGGCAATTATAAGTGATGATTGAGAGGCATGTATTATCATTATAAACAAATATAAAATACTTATGATTGATGCAAACAGCATGAGAACAATGGAGCGAATGGAATAATGATGTCCCCAATATTGGCATGATGTGAAAATGAACATGTAAAATCTTTAATGAAATCGTCAAATTTATAAACAGTCACAAGCTGTACAAGGAACAATTTTTCTTCTGCCTTGGAGAACAAAAGGGCACCATAAAATAAGCTTATGAATTATGAATTTTAATTATTAGATTAAGTTTCTAAAGGAAAAACAAATTTGTTTTTTTTTTTTTGCTTTTTTTTTTTTAAATTTCAGAAGGGACTGTTGCCTTCAATTTTCTTTCTCCAATGTACTAGATGCGATACGTGCATGGCAGAATCTTGGACTTTCACAGTAAGAGTGACAATTTTGAAAAATGGCTTCATTAAACTTTTATGGACATGAAAAACATAATTTAAGCCATCCATGAAACTGGACAACTTTGACACTTAAACAAAGATGAGGAAACATTGCAACAATTAGTTCCGATGCGTAAGATGCTCACTGCACACTGCGTTAATTGCACACTGGAAGCAATTTCACAACAATTACATGTTACACTCTGTACAAAACCCCAGGTTACAAATTTTTTTAGAATGTACAATCGAAAGTGTGAGATTTTAGGACACCATCCAGGTGAACATTTATTATTCTACAAACACGGTAAATATTGGTCAATGTCAGATCATAAGGACTATTTTATTCAATGCATCTAATGCAAACAAAATTAACATCTACATATACAGTTTTATATGAGAAACAATAACCACTACAATACGACATTGTGTTGTTGTTGTAAAGTTTGTACATTTACGTAAATTCTAATAAAGTGACTAGAATTGTCCAGCTTTTGTTTTGGACATAAGATTATGGTATTTCTTGCCAGACTCATGCCACTACAGACAGAAAGCACTATTATGGCACTGATAGAGCTTCATCCAAACGGCACTATTTGTTACTTTATATCTCTGATGCCAAAACGCCAGGGTTACTTCAACTACGTAGCTCTTGAAAATCTACTCAAGGTTCTTTACATGTTATCACATTTTGTTCTGTTCTTTTTTAAAAATCTTGGTTCAACTTGTACCAAGAATTATCTCCCCTTGATAAATTTCATGACAATTTTATCCCCCTTGGTAGATTAGACAAATGTTGACATCGACGGCTTGTCTGGCTGTGACTTTGTTCCATATTGGCCAATGAAGGAGCCGTCTTCGTTAAATTTACTGGGATCGACTCCGGCATATTCTTCCATGCTGTCTGTGTCGCTTTCCATTGGGGGTTTCTCTGGACCAATCAGTGAACCATCTTTGCCCAGGCTGTTGTCGTCACCACTGAAAGCACAATACAACACAGATGTCAACTAAGTTTTTCAAAATTGTCCAAAAACAGTCTTTTTTTAATACAAAAAACACATAAAGCAAAGAGAAGCATTTTTTCCCCATAAAAATCCAATTAGAGAGTTTAACTAGACATAGTACAATGAGGTTACTTTGTAATTAAACATTTAAAAAACAAAAACAAGTTTGCAAGATTCAGTTAGAAATGTTAGCAAAATAGATTATAACCAAAGCAAATAAGCAAAAACCTGAAGTGTAAAAACTATACAGAAAGCTTTTAAAACAGACAAGTGAGTTAATACAAAAACAATTAGTGAAATTTTTTGTTACTTTGGATACAGAGTTAAGGTACCTAAATCACCTAAAAATTCGTCCATAAAATTGCTACTTTGGAAGCTATTTTAAAGGCTTGGAAATTGTGTCTGA
>JAQQZZ010142372.1:0-13057 GCA_030265115.1 Mopalia vespertina | reverse complement strand
CAGGATTTGTCAGAAAACATAAATTTGTTTCCCAGGAACCATACCTAGGTCCTTAAAATAACTTTTAAAGTAGCCATGTTATGGTCAAAATTATAGATGATTTACAGTATTAACAACTGGCAACAAAATACTTTCAAGATCATCGGTCTATCAGTATTTTACGCCGATTTTGGTGATCGGATGATGAGTTTTACAGGTTTTTTCCCAGTTTTCAAGAAATGATCAGATCAGAAATGCTTTAATAGTTTTAATGTAAAGGATTCCACAAACTACTGAACATTCTGCTGCCGGACCAGTTCATTCAATTTCGTATTTAAGTATTTACCACACAGTAGATAAAATACAGTATTTGTTAAATTAGGCAATTTTCTGTTCAACCTACAGAGAATGTCCAAATTACAACGGATAAAAATTGTTCAATTTTGTGTAATTGTTTTCAAGTATATTACTTTTATGAGGAGACTGATAGCCATACTCCGTCTTAAATATGGTGGAAAACAAAGAGGGAACTTGGTAAAAACCATCCCAGCAATAGCCAGTCACCTCGTGCATTTGACCAACTGTTCGAAGGATCGCAATACTTAAAATTATTCCTTATTATTCCGCTACATGTATACATAAGGGTTATAATGGTTTCATTTATATTCATATATACTGAATAGTAAAAAACTGCTTTATAAACTAAAATAAAATATTAAAAACCTTCATTATGTTATTATGAAATATTTCAACATTATTAAAAAGAAGAAGAGTATACACGACAAACCAAATAATTTTGTTTAGGTTAAGTGTACATCACATCTATGTAGTGAGACAATCTGCCTATACTCCAACATTGTAGGCCATTCCTTTAAAAAAAAAAGATTTTCTGCAATAAATATTATTCCAAGTATAGTGAAACTCCATTCCTAATTTCTCAAAGGGAAGCCACTCTGTCATTATAACTCAAAACTATGGTATTTTATTTTCAAATCTTTGCATTTTAAATCCCTTTAGCATTATATAACAGCTTTTTGGTAGACCTGCTATCACAATTGATGTACGAATAGAAATCTAATAAGTTTTGGGTCAGTTTTGCATAATACTTTTGAACCATTATAAGTGTACATAAACCAATGATTTTGCTCCAAAACCGACAGGTGCTTGGGAGGCAACTTCCAGTGCCCGCTGGGTGAAGAGGCAACATGAAGCCGATTAGTTGTGTTGTCACGATTAGAAATTGGGACTCCACATATTGAGGCCTGTTTTGTATCTAGTTGGATTGTGACTCCAAGTGTGTTTCCTTTCACCCATTCATGTTTGGGGAAGCATGCCATGTTGTCATCTCAAGTCAAGCATGTGAGAGAATCCTGTGCCATTGTGCTTTCCCTAATACACATGCTATGGAGTCTTTCTGTTTCATCTGTGGTGGTCCCATTGCGTTATTGTTTGTTGAAAGTGAACCTAACCCAATGGGTAAAGAAAACTGCTCTTGTACCTAACATCACAATAAAGAGAAGCAACACAAATGCCGCAGGCTTCGGTCATCGGCTTCTTGTTGTCCCTAAGATCTTAGAAGGACTGAGGGCATAAGGAAGTTCCTGCATTCTATTGACTACAATTTAGGTGTCTATTTGGCAAATACAATTTTGATGACATTCCATTTGGTCAATTATCATGGGAAATATCTGGTTCATGTTCTATTGAATTTAAATATATTTGAAATTTACAGATATATATTTAAGGTTTACAAAAAATTGTTGACTTTAAATACCATCATCTACAATAAAGGGACCAAAATAATATTTTTGTGAACACATATTAACTGTAAATGTAAAATGTATTTCCATAAATGTAATTTTATGTTAAACAATCTATTAACACAATCACTTAGTCGTCATTGGAAACTTCCTGCATCCTGTGGATCTGGGCCCACTTGCACAAAGCCACCTTAGGCTAAGGTGACCTTAACACTTAAGGGGATACTTGAGAGGGAAATTTAGCCCCCTTAGACCTTATGCTAAGGGGGCTTTGTGAAAGAGGCTCGTCTCCTTGGTTTAGGCCTAAGGGGAAAACTAGGGTCACCTGGGGCAAAATTTAAAGAATTTGTTCACAAAGGGTGGTGTTGTCGACCCTTTGGTTTGGCCATCATGTCACATCAGTGAAATAAGTTATAACCTTTCATACATCAAGACCTCAATTAACCAAACATTTTATTGTGTTAGAAACTCTGGATTATATGGTAATCCTGTATAAACTCGAACTTTGTATTGGATCACTACTCACAGTTCATCGTTATTTTTGTTGAACTTCTGCTCTCTGGTTCTGAGAGATATGTATACTCATGCTTTCCACAGTGAAGGAATATTCATTTTCCAAAAGAACATTTATAAACAGTTTTTGTCTTGCTATTTAACATGCTTAAGAACACCACCATTATAGAATCATTTAAGCATGGCGTTTATCAATTACCATGAAATAATGTATCTTAAATATCACAAACCGTTATTTGAATAGGCTGATATTTTCTGTAGATTAGCATAAAAAGTGTAGAAGAAATTAACTGGTACGACATTTAACACCAATCAAACAAAAGGAAAATGTATTGTAGCAGTTCTCTTGAATCTTCAGCTGAATTTAGATTTTGGTTAATATATTTAATGTTTTTACTTGAAATTTGTTATGTTTAAGTCTTGTTTTATTTATTTATTACCTTTTTTTATGATTTTCATTGCAAGGGTTTTGTTGTGCTAATTAATCAATGGATTCCACATTATGCCATGATACTCTTCTTATCTATTGATTGCAAAATATTTTAGAAATTCCGCAGGTTTCATAAATGATAACGATAGTATGTTCCTAATGTAGTCTTTACTCAGTACTTGAGGAAGATTCAATTTCCAGCAGAGCAAAACATTTCACATTTTATGGTTGTATTAGTGTTGTTATTTAATGTTGGACTACATGTACATTGCCAGTGTCATAGCATAGGTGAAATATCCTTGAATACCCACAACTTTGATTTCAGACACGAGACACTAGCACAATTATTTAGCATTAATTGTTTGGGGCACTATAAACAGTACAAATACAAACTGCCTTGTCAGCACAAATGGAAAATAACTTTGACAACAAAAACAAAACCTCATATTCCTCGCCCCAGCATTTACCATTATACTGTTGTTAGTATAATATTAATAAAATGCATCTTTTGCTGTCAGACATGATTTTAATGTAATTCAAGCTTTATTATATAGTTTATATACTGCGACAACAACATGTGTCCTAACTATTTCACACAAAACTCAATTTACCTCCCTTTTATCATTGCACAAACACTTTGTCGTAATTCCATACAATATAGTAATGTTTGATTGATGATATTTGGAATTTACTGTACTGCACTTAACAATTTCATTTACTTACTTACTAATTAGAATAACCTTCGTAATTAAAATAAAGTTCAGAGGTCAAGCTTATCGTCCCATTGTTCAAGGCAATATTTTAACATTCAAAGTCAAATAGCCAAATGTCAAGGTCAAATATTTAATTAAGAAAACGTGATAATCGTCCGCTCTTTTTTTTGTTTCATGTTATAAATAATAATTAAATATAAAGTTCCAGTCTAGGTCGCATATTCTGGTACACTTCTTATATTCGGAAAAGTTTCCCTGAATGTCATACATAGATTCTCTGTAAAATATGCCATTGTCTACTTGTGATATACTGATCTAATACTCTGCTGTTTTTTAAATATTTTGTGTATATTTTTTTCCCATCTTCTTGATATTATATTATTCTGACTGACCAAAAATATGTGGACAGCCATAATCAAATCTTTATATATTTATGATGTTTCTGTTCTGTTCTTTTTCAAATCTTTTACTGATTTTTCTCTCGTATCATAATATATTGTTCTGACTAACAAATATATGCGGAAAGCCATAATCAAAATCTGTATTTATCATTTTAGAGGTTATTTTTTTCATTGTACCTAATACCATCATTTTTGTTCTAATTTGGATACTAAATTTGTCTAACAAGTTATATTGACCAATCCTCAAAATCACCTGAATAATGATTTGTTATAAGACTTTCATGTACATGTCAGGCAAGGGTAAAAATACAGAATACCAGACTTGCATGTACACATTTTCACCCTTGCCACAATTGACTTTAAAAATGAGGCAAACATTGCATAGACTCTTGTAGAAGCAAATAGCCAATCAAAAAGTGGATTACAAGTAACGACACTCCACAACAAACAAGTGTGGCGACACTGTCAATTAATGTGTCTGTGATGATGTCAGGAGAATTTAGTGGGGCTAAGTTTGTCATATGTGGCCCTACTTGCCATCCAGTGTTTAGACGGCTGTTTACTTTGCTAATGAAAGCTCCAATTTGATTGGGTGGGACAAAGCGACTCCACTGAAAAGTAGCTGTTGTGGTTTACAATTAGCTAAAGTTTTTTCGCCTTTGAGGGCATGGTAGGAATGGAAAGGAGGCTTGATATGTCGATTTAATATTTTGCTTTCCCTCAGAAAGATGCATTTCAGAAGGGTGACTTGTTATTTCAGGGAGCTTTTCGTGTCGAGGTGAAACACAAGCCATTTGTTGCGTCGACTTGCCCTATAATTTTTTTCAACATTCAAGTTCTCTGACTGTAGCGTCCTATTGTTTGTTGCCAGTGATGTGAGTTGTGATTCCCTATACCCAAATACAGTCATTGAGTTTATAGTGAAATAACATTAACATGTATTTTAAGTATGGAAAATAAACTAATTAAGTAAAAAATTTGTGATTTTCGGTTCATAATTAAATTTTTTATTTTATTGCCATCTTCATATTGGTCAATAATATTATAACTCTAATTGGGCCACTTTGTATGTTGAAATATATAATTTGAACTTTAAAATTATTCAGAGAGATATTAACATATACTTTATTCTATTTATAAATAAAAATGTCATTGGGAAATAAATCGTTTTCATTATAAGTATTCTTTTTTTTTTTTGTAGAGTATTATTGAGCTTACTTAAATTGATTTTTTTTTTAAAGAAGTTATTTTATTTTTTAAATCTGATGGACATGTATGGTCCATCCTTAGTAAAGACTTGTTTTTGATGGTATGTGCTAACTGGAGTGTATTGAACATTGTATACAGAATCCTATTTTGAACTTTTTCTATTTTTACTACAAACAGTTATTTTCATTTACTAGTATTGTCACATTTGAGTATTGTACGTGTAATATATCAGTTATTTTGTTGTCAAGAGAAGATCGAATTTGGTGTTACTTTTCAAAAATCTTAATACCAATTTGTTACTTGTATACATAAATTAATGTTTTCACCCTACACAGATTGATTTCTTCTATATTTAAAATGTATAGAAAGAAAATTTTGTTCGTCTCCACTGAGTCATAGTAGAGCGACCAGGAATTTTCATCCAGGTTTCTATATATATATATATATAAGGTCCAGGGTTCGAATCCCGGTGGAGGCAAGCAAATTTTTTTTTTCTCTTCATATATTCAAAATATATATAAATATTACTAATATTGAGCCTCTGTAGAGTAGAGTGTCTGTAGAGTGTTGGGCCTGTAACTCAAAGGTCCAGGGTTCGAATCCCGGTGGAGGCAAGCAAATTTTTCTCTATTCATTTATTCGAAATATTACTGATATTAACAAGGAGAAAAAATAGCCAAAGGCAAAGTATGTCATATTTCAGACCTGTACATGTAAGTGAACTTGAGTAAAAAATACCACACATAATGAATATAAATGTTTACAAGCAGAATTTTAGTAAATTTCCAACCGTAATCGTGAAACCTATATGTTGTTTCGATTGTACTGGAAACCATTTCAATGATTCTACATCTTTTGGGTGATGAAACTGTTAACCATAGTATTGAGGGCTAAACCTCAGAAAAACCCAACATCTCAGTAGTCCAACACAGGGGGAATTCTAATTAACCTGGAATCGGATTATAATCAGGGGCCTGTTCCACAAGTGATCTTAGCCTACGTTCAACCGTATTGTCATGGCGACTAGTACTGAAGGTATTGTGTCATCATGGTAATTAAGGTCAACTTAGGCTAAGATCGCTATGTGGAACATAGCCAGATCCAAATAAACTCCCAGATATTTTGTCATCACTTAGATTTTTGGAAGAAACCTTTAGTAAAATTCTGTCATCACATATATTTATGGAGTTAAACCCCAATCAAACAAAAAAATCAGTAAAAGGCATCCAACTTCACAAGGACATGGTCTCCATTTTCCAATAAAGAGGCATTTAGTTATTGCAAATTGAAAGCCAGATAACTGTATTAACATTGCCATTTATAGCAAACTTTGAGGAGCACCTCTGTGATTGGTCATTCTAAACTAACCAATCAATGCCTTTTGATATTGGATTTTGTCAGATCTACATGTGTGACAACAAAATAACTAGAAGCTAAGTACATCTGATTTTGTAAACTGACTATAATTTTATTTGACCAGTTGCAGTGACCTGCAGATTGGTTTCAGGGCTGGTATTAGTTCTTCTTGTTGAACAGATGTATCCATTAAAGATGTTCAACATTTACACAAATTCATCCTAGTTGTATATACTATATCTACTGTAGTAAACTTACAAACACACTGTTTAACATTGTACTCGGCGTGAATTCACAAGATAATCTTTGACCATTTAGTCTGTAAAATGTGCTGAAAGTATTCCGAATGACTTTGCCAAAATAAATTCATAAAATATTACGCTGGGTGTCATCGATGTTTTTTTTAAATTTGTTAATGCCACATTTTAGTAAATATTTAGACCTGAATGGTCCATGTTTATCACCTGGACATTCTGATTGGTGTTGTACGACAACTTTGTATGGACAGTAATTGGTAGAAAATGAATTAGAAACCACATAAAAAACGGAGAAGAAACCTCATAAAGAACCTGTTCATTCGGCTGTTTTTTTTTAAGAAACACACCATTCTCCATATAAGGCAGCAAGATCAATATTGACTAATTAGGTCTTAATACATAAAATGTGAAGTGTTTTGATAATGTTGGAAAGTTAATTTTCCTACAGTGCTATGTGAAGTACTCCCCAAATCAACTGCCTTTAGCTAGAAGGCTGAACATATTCGATATTTCAAGAAGTTTAATGCTATGATTGGAAAGAGTTGGCGGGGGGGCAACTTTTCCTATTTCTTGATAAGTGGCTTGATTAGAGTGGAATGCCTTGTTAAGCCTGTGTTAATGAACCAGTTTGTCTGTATGAATAAGAATGGGACAAACAGGCCTGTGCTGTAACCTTTTACAGCATAACTTTAAAATCAGTCCTCCAAAATCTTGTGAGGTAACCTAACATTTGTATTTTCCCCTGGTTTGCTGATTTTTAAAAATAAATAAATGTGCCTTTGTGTAAAATTGCTGCAAAATACAATCTTCATTGATTAGCGGATGACAAAATTTGTCAAAATCAATAGAAAAATGCAAACTTAGGTGAAGCCTGCAAACAATTTGGGAAACCTATAAATCGGTCCTCCTAAACTCGGTTTGCATAACCATTGGGAAACCGCGTTCTGTTCGTTCTCCCCAACAGCACAGGCCTGGACAAACTAAAGACAGAGCACAGCATTGACACCACTGACAGACAGGACAGGGACATCACAAACAGATGGTTGAAAGCACAAGGGCAACAGGAAGCTCCCTCCGCCAGAACACAGAAAGCTAAAAAGGCAATCAACAATTATATATTAATTTATTAACAGGTATTATAGTCATAAAATATGTGAACTGTAGCTGCAGCTGAATAGAAATTTCTATACCTGGTAGTCGTTCTGAATAAATAAATTTAGCTAAAAATATTTTACAATTGCTGATTTTGTAATAATTTAAGTGAATTATAAAAATCTAATGGTTTATAAATATTTAGACTCTTAGAGATTGCTAAAGCTTGGGACGTCCTATTAAGAACATTTGAAAGCTTATAGTTCTCTGAAAGTACTTCTGATTCTTTAAGGTGTGTGAAAACTTGTGGTTTTAAGTTTGCAGAGTAGGCAGTTGAATGTCTGTGTTGAAAAGATTTTATTTTCTCAACATTTTGGCGTTCCTCAAGGCAGGGTTCTAGTTCCACTTCTTTTTTAAAGAAATGTTCAGAGTTGTCAAAACCACAGAGAATGTTTCTGGATGATTCTGACTCCTCTTTATCTGATTTTAAATTAGACTCTGTTTTACCAATCGTTTGCACAAAATGCATTTCATTCAATGGTTTGCATAAAACTCTGTGTGTCTCATCAACATTCATTAAAATTTCTTCCTGCACTTTCAGTTCAGAAAATCCATTTGAAGATATATTTTGTTCAATCAATATACTTTCCAAACTACGTGTACAAGATGTTCCAGCAGTTTTTAATTTGTCTTCACTTTTGCACAACAGATATGTTTTGCATGCGTCTTGGTAGTCTCCCTTTGCTATACTCTTCAGTACTTCATCCTGGCAGTAAGACGAAATATTTTCTGATTGGAGAAAATCAGTCATGTGACTTCTATCAAAGCGAACAAAAGGACAACCACCTTCTTCCTGATGACCAAAACTTTTTTCCTGAAAAACAAAACAAATGAAGAACTGAACTAAGATAATAACTTAAAATAAAAATTACTTAATTCATATGACCATTGAGGTTAAACAATAGTACAGTAACCAGTTAACTTCTAATGGATGTTTGCTTTAAGATATTTTGTACTTCACTAATATGAGGGTTAGCCAGCCCAATGAGTGAAGAAAATCATCACTCACAACAAACACAGGAAGGCCAATCTCAAGCCATTAAAAATGGCCCATAGCTCTGGGAGGACAATGGCAACAGGATTGATTGGTGTTTTACAGCAGTGACCTCTGTTATTCACCTTTGACCCCTCAAGACCATATAGATCAGTCTTTATTTAAAGGTAGAAGTATTTTAAGCAGTTTTGTCCATACCTGAAGGGATTGACAACAGTGACCTCTGTAATTCACCTTTGACCCCTCAAGGCCATATAGATGGCGTATGTTGTATGTGTATCGTTGTTCTTCTCTTAACCAATTGTGAGAGCATGTTTTCTTATCTCCAGACACTAGAGAATACTCTTTTTTCCAAAACATCATGGCTTCGTGAACGGGCAGTCCGATTTCCTTCAAGAAAAGGGTGTACTGAATCTGAAAAGAGAAATACGTATAAGATGCAAATTGCAGTTAAAATCTATGAAATGAATTGTCTTGACTTTCAAATAATTTTTGGTCATTTTCCAGTATGGGTTGGAGCATGCAATCAGTTAATAATACTACCCTTGGTGTAGTCACAATAGACAATATGCACAGCAAATACCGCAGAACGATACTCAAAACATAACGCATTAAAGCCTCGTTCAGCTCTATTTGACTTAAGGCAGGGCGACTTAACCCTATAGGTGCCTTTTGAATATCAGTCTTTTAGACCAGAATTTTGTTTTTCTATTGGCTGTAGTTGTATGACTGAACTAAAGACTTGTAGATATCTGTATTATGTGAGCTTTAAAAATAATATAAGTAACATAAGGATGTACCTGAAAGTGGAATGAATGTAATAAAATATCACAGTCATACAGACTCTATAGGTAGAGAAAAACAAACAGCTTTACCCTGGAATGATGTTTCAGCCTGTGTTTTTGTCTTAGTTCACTGTGAAGGTGTGACATACAGGGAGGGAAGAAAGACAAATCACTATCAACTTCTGTGTGGTTTAATTGACGTCTAGGTTGGGAGCCCTTAGTACCAGCCCTCTGCTGCTCTCTGTACAATCTCTGATAAACAAATCATAAATTTTAAGTTACCATCAATAAACTTTGAATGTATTTACTGTTACTGCCTGGTATGATAACCTGTTCAAACATATGAGTTACGAATTACCGTTATAATTCAATTCATTGAGATTTGTCTCCCATTTCGTGTTTATTAAATTCAATTATATGACCATGAATATTTTTCCCCCTGTGCTAAGTAAAGACAATATGACTCTCTCCAAATATACTTTGAGGCTAGTGCATCCATAACAGAATTAAACACAAGTCCAGACAAGTGTAGGTATTTAATACATAGAGGATATTGAACAGTGAATACCATAAATATAGCTCCAGTAAGTGGTGAAAGAGATAACCCACGAGACGCAAAGCTACATGTATTAAAAAGAGCAATATCTAACAAAACATGTAGGGGACTGCAGGCCATATGACAGTCTATGGACTGGTGGGTCACCCACAAGAAGTTATATGGACTGAAGTGAAGAGGAGTTCATATCACTTTCTGCATGACTGACCAGTCCATAGACTGTCATATGGCCCTCAGTCCCCTACATTATCAATATTTGTTATATACTGAATTTCCCTGCACAAATGGCATTTTCAATGGTTACAGTGGAAAGTATTTCCAAGGGAAGTAACTTCAAAACATTGTGGGTTAATATAATGTTGCAGGCCAATATCGCAAAATATAGCCCGCAACAAACATTTGAATGAGGTATAATATTTTATGGTATTCAAACTTCATGACATTGCGCAGTATTCTTTTTATTATGTAGATAAAATCGAAAACCAAAACATTTTGTCCAAATTAACTATGATAATTTCAAACTTGGCAAGTTTGGGACAGCATGACGCTATTAGATTGTTTTTTGTTTGATTGGGGTTTAACGTCATACTCAAGGGTATTTTACTTATATGATGACGTGCCAGCCTAATGGGTGAGGGAAACACGCGACACCACTGGCAACAAACAAAGACAAGACGGGACAAATACAGGACAGACACCACAAACAAATCAGCTTCCTGCTCCCCTTAAGCTCTGAGAGCACCAGGGCAACATGAAGCTCCCTCCAACCACCCGCCGACGCTATAAGAAACTTGACGTCAAATAGAAGGACTTTATTCAAAATGTTACAGTGATAATGATGCAAGTGATGAAAAAACACACTTCGTATGCACGTCAAAATAGAAACGAAAGCATTTGACACAATAGGCCTACAATTTGACATGAAACGACAAAATGTAGAAACAAAAGTGGTATTACACTGCAGTGAAATACCTTTTGACATTTTATGTAAGCATACATATAAATAATGAAAAAAGTCAATCAGGCAAACAGATTTTATCAAAGCTTTCCATGTGCTGTAGGACATAATTTACACTTACATGCAACTTTGCAAAGAGCCTTCTCATTCGAACATCATTCTTAACAAGATCGACATGATTTTTAGCCTGAGACAGCCCTGCATTGAGAAGTGTTCCATACAGTGCCATAACTACCAGCCTCAATTTGGCAACAGGAAGTGAAGCCATTCCATTGGTCAAGGTCACAGAGCGCTTCCTCACAAGGTCAAGGACATATGTAAATGGTATCTGTATGAATTCTGATTGACATCCAGATAAATATTTTTCCACAACAACCTGCCATGATCCAAACTGATGCAACAGTTTACGAAATGTGATGATTATTTCAGACAGGCAAAAATCAACATCCGGCAAATCTCTCTGAGTATGGTCATCAAGCTTTGAACCAAACGTCTTCAAATATACATCCAGCGAATGTAGAAGTTTTGTTATGCCTTTTGACTCCATAGTTAAAAATCTGACCTCGAAAAATAAGTTTTCAGCCCTTGATAGAAATGAAGACAACTCTGGTGTACCAGAAAATGCCAACCTAAAAAAATAAAAGAATATAATTTAAATAAAAAGTCACAATCAATAGAAAGATGATTATTATTTTTTTTTAAAAATAAAATTTAAAGAAAAAGTTTTTAAATTTTGTCTTTGGTTAAAAAAGGACTTTCATACACAATAAGGCTAATTTTTGCAGTCTCATGATAGGTTTAAAGTCAATCAGATAGAAGAGTTATTTATGGTTGACAGGCTTACATCCCGAAACAAAAATTTTCCACACCATTGACTATAAATCAAACGTTAAACATTTCTTCCATTCTGTTGGATGTCCATGCTGTGATTTGAGTTCATCCCTTATAAATTCTGGGAAACCTTAAAGCACAATCTCAATTGAAACATGTCCTGCAAATGCATATAAAATTCTACCCGTGTAAATGACTGGTCCTCACCTTAAAATATAATGAGAAATTCTGTCTCTTCTTGTTCCATCTATCAAACAATCAGATTCCTCGACCAATGAAATGTCACTTAAAAGGTCATGAACTTTGACTGGGTCACCTGACGTCCTATCAAGCTGAATAAGGAAGTTCAATCTTGTGATGGCTGACTTTTCTAATGAGTGCAAATGTGTGGTTCCAGATGGAGGACGTAAATAAAATGTCATTATCCCGATTCATCCTGTTTCCTGAATAGAAGGGAAAGGAATTAGGACCAAGTTGTAATTTGTTTAATGTGGCTTAATGCTGAAAAGGGTATTTCACTAATATGACCACTGATTATTGTCTAAGACTTCACACTGTGTCTTACTTAAATATGGTGGAAAACCGTGAGAAACCTTGTAATTACTACCCCAGTGATTGCTGGAGGCGTTGTGTGACTCACATATATATGAGGTTGACAGACAGACTTAACCACTTGAGCGGTACATGATCATTCATCCAAGTAGACTCTGAAGACAGACACACTAACCAATGAACGACGACCGTTGGCCATTTAAAATATGAAACAACAGCCACAAGACAATCCCAATACACAGTACAAAGACATATGTTCATCGTGTTGCTTCTTTGATCAAAGCATAAAGGAAACCCCCCTCAACCAGGTCAGCCATTACCTCCTTTAATGACTCCAGCATGGGTCCGTTTTCGTCAAAAAAAGCATGACAAAGCACTGCAGGTGTTTTCAAACCGAAAAAAAATTGTCATGAATCGGCTGTTCTGAATAGAGCCTGTTAGGTCAATCTTACCTTCTTCCAGGCCTTACATTTTCACGCGAACGCTCGTTCAGGTTACGTGAAGGTTATGCAGTATCGTTTTCACGCGAACGACCGCCGTTCGCGTACGGTAAAATTTGTCCGGCGGCTAAAATTAGTTGGCAGCGGCATCGTATCAGACCGATATTAAAT
>JAQQZZ010142361.1:0-13057 GCA_030265115.1 Mopalia vespertina | reverse complement strand
GCATACGCGCTATTGACATGCTTTCATCAAGTTGTAACTTACCATTTTTACTCTCTTACATTTCCGTAGCATTTCCGCTGGAACTGGTTACATTATGAACATGATTTTTATGGTACACCGTCCTAATGGGTACAAAATGGAATTTAATCATTAATTAAAACCACTTTTCTTGTATGTTCAACTTATCTACATCCAAACGAGAGTGAAGGTTCTTTTTTGACTGAGTTAATTTTTGTTGCATCATGCAACGTTTTGACAACATTGTTATTACGTTGAACAAAACGCTGCCAATTCACAACTAAGTCAGATCGTGTTTGTGTTGTTATAACGTTAAACTATAGTGTTTCCTGTCACGTTTTGATAATGTTCTAATAACGTTGTATCAACTGGTACAAACTAACAACCAAATTTCAACGTAGATTTATGTTGCAGTAACGTTGTTATTTGGTTACTCTGCATTTTATTTTAGCCCCAGTTTAGAAACAACAAAGATATTGGATTTAAAGGTATTCTTTTAACCCACATATACCCATCAACTAATTCATGCTATTCCTCCACACACCGTCAAGGGAATTATTACACATTAAGGCAAAACTCCCCTCTGCATCAGACAACTTGTACCTCTCACTCTCCTTAGCAGGTTAATTTCTATTTTTTTTGAAAAAAAAAAAACTGTTTAAATGTTCATCCATTCTAAACCCATGCTGAATATCTTGTTTATTACATATTTGAGTCTGATCTTAACATTTTTCTGCAATAACGAACCAACAGCCAAGTTGAAGAAATAGTAACATCGGTCTTCGCTTTTCCTACTTCACGATGTCAATGCACTGGGTTTCCACTCAAATAATTGACGACGAATGATGGCGATAATACACGACTAGCCATGAGTTTTACAGAAGGGTAAAGAATAACTTATAATTCTGTCAGAAGGCTATTAATTCATTGGGTCAAAAGTCTTGCAATGTTTATACGCTCGTGTCATAAGGGATATCATAGGGTGATGTCGCGTGGTGTCACGAGAAGTGATACCATGAATCGTTTTCCCGTGTAAGTACCCACTAAGCTTACTGGTATTCGATAGAATTAACTGTAGTGCAGCTGGGTAAAAATAAATACAGTGAGAAGAGCATGTCTTGCAGCTCTTCTCCAATAGAAACCGTAATTTTACACTTCAAAATTCCAAGTTCTTGTGGTTCCATCGCGGGTGATAAATATAACTTACAAAGGGAAGTTACTCTCATTAAGAGTTGGCACATGGAGAACAAGAGTTGTGCGCACGACACATTGCTATGTCAAAGAACACTCTTATTTAGCCAGTTGTGGTGTCTCAAGACACATAAATGTGAGACTTTACCAGGCCTGGTCAACAAATGTATACACTATCTATAGGCCTAAAGTACATATGCACTCTTGTAAATAATCAATACTTTATAGCTCTCTTTGTGGAAAAGATGTTGTTACATTTAAGTACTCTTGTGGTTTAGAACGCCTCACATCCTATCGGTATGGACACATGTAGGCCAACTGAGTCCTTTTTTTGGTAACCTGTAAGCAGGATTTTTTAAATTGGTTGAGAACCAAACGAAACGCCTGTTATATTATTGTTTGGAACATACACTCATGTTTTCTCATTCTTGTGCACCTTGAATGGCTCATATAGGTGTTCTATCCCTGGTTAAATTCTTTGTAAATAAGAACCCTCTTTTATTAATATAGATACCCAATCAAATGAATGCGTGATAAATGAGATATTTAATATTCTATAATCCAAGTGAGGATCTAGAAGTTTTATATTGAGATACTGTGAAAGGCATTCTGGGCATTCTTTAAGTTTAAACCTGAAAACCACGAAACTAATTCATAATTTGTTAAATAATTTAGATAGCAAAGGAATCAAAGGAATCATGTACTATAGTTATTATCAAGTTGTAGAAGAAATATTACAAACTAAAATTGAAATGAATGATTTTATGTTTCTTTTAAACTCGTTACTACGAGTTACTAACTAAAACATAATTACAAATCACTAACTCCTATTAACGAGAAAGACAAGTTTGAGTACGACATGGCGCTAACTGGTTTCCGTAGTTTATTCCCAACAGATAGTATCGTACTAATGCAACTTTGAAATGTCAACGGCTTAACTCTAACGGACAATTAATTTTCATTTACAGCTCAACGCAATAAGAGTCTTCAAGTTAATGTAGGTGTAATGACAGTAACTAAAATTTTCACTGAACAAAAATTCCTATCACTTGTAGGTTTCATTTTTGTGAAGGCGCTTAATCGTATGGCACAGACAAACACAATAAGACTACGTGTTTTGTTGTAAAAGACAAAGGTTTTCAGATCTAGGTAAGTTGTCTTTCGTTCAGTTTTTTTTCTGTTTTATTAAAGAAGCCATCCTGTGATTTGAAATTATGGTTAGAATTTATGCTGAGCTCCAGAGACACTTACCTTTTATTATCTGTAAATGGTGTTTTTAATATTTACAAGCTTAATAACATAAATAAAATGTGAGTCGGCATAGCAGAACAAAGCCAAAGTAAAAAAACTGTTCGTGGCTAAGATGCGGTGATTCAGGCAGAGAAAACGGCCTTCCAGAAATTATTTGTTGACATACAAATGGATTGACAAATAAAATCATGACCTCTTAGGATATAATTGTTGACATCATCATATTTAAAGGTGAACAATATTTTGCAAGGCGAATCAAACATAACTAATCTTCTTATCCATGAAGTCTTAGTGGCTGTGACGAAACTCTTAAGATTAAAGGCCCCATTTACTATAGGGCTAAGTTTCAATTGCCCTCTTTACTTTATTTGTATTTGGCTGCCAAATGAATTTGAACAAAGCAGATTGTAATGTTTGAACATATTCATCGGATGGATTTGGTAAAGATAGGAACAGGTGGTTTAACTTGCTTATAATGAATGATTTGACGACTGTTATCCTTCCTATTGGTGTAAGTATTCTCTTACTCATTTGTTTCATTTCGTGTTGGAGTTCAATAAATTTAGCATTATAGTTTACATTTGATATTGTATCCAAATTCACTGATAAAACTATTCATAAATATTCAAAATTTGTTTGTTCCCAGTTTAATTTATATCTATGGTTAAAAGTCTCACCACGGCATTTCTTACTTCCAACCCATACTGACTTTGTTTAATCTTTGTTAATGTTTAAACCGGACAGTTTAGCATAATGTTGAAAAACATTTATCAAGGATAAGTGTTGTGTCATCGGCGTATTGAGATATCTTTAGCTCCGTATCGCCAATTTTTATTCCTTTTACTTTTTCGTTTGGTTTGATGAAGATGGCAAGGATTTCGGCACATAGCAAAAACATATATGGCGAGACTGGGTCGCCTTGTCTACAGCCTCTTGTTACTTTAAAAAAGTCAGAAAGGTACCCATTCCGATTAACAGAAGTCTTCATGTCACTGTAAAAAGTTGATATCCATCTATAAATTGAATAACCAAAATTAAATTTGTTCAAAACTTGAAAAATGAATGGCCAGGAAAAGCCTTTTCAAAATCGATAAAAATAAGCAATCCAGGAATATCTGTACTTTCGGCATGTTCCATTAAATCATAAATTAATCTTATATTCTCTCCAATGTATCGTCCTGACATGAATCCAGTCTGGCTATCCGATATAAGATGGTTCAGTACAGATTTGACCCTGGCTGCAATACAACCAGAAGCAAGCTTATATGTTATATTTAACAGAGAAATAGGTCTCCAATTTCTCAGGAATTGTTTAGGTTTATCCCCTAAGGAATACACGTGATAATAGCTTCTTTCTTCATTTAATGACCTTAGAAGGAAAGAGCCTATATCTAGATAGAAATATGACAAAATTCAGCTGTAAAACCGTCTGATTCCTGGCTTTTGTTATTTTCATTCCATTTAGGCAAGCTAATAGTTCAGATGAGTTTAGTTCACCTTCAATCTGTAGACTGTATTGGTCACTTATAATGTTGGGAAATGACAGTTTTCCATTTCTTTCTTTAAGGTTTATGTAGGAAGATCCGCTTGGGTATATAGTTTCTGATAAAATGATTTTATTTCCTGAAGAATGTCGTTTTGCTGAGTTAACAACTTGTCGTCGTCACTAACTAATCAAAAATAGTTTTATTAAAAAAGTTTAGCTATTCTAGAGAACAGAACAATTTTGTTGGGTTTTCGCCATATTCTACCCACTGTGCTCTAGATCGGATAAGACTACATTGGGTTTTCCTTCTTGTAATAATTTCAACCTCTATTCTTTTTCGGTTTATAGCTTCTGCATCTAGTGGCTGTTTCCGTTCTAGTTCTAGTATTGATTTTTTAAAACTTTTCCTCTGTTTTCCTTTCTTCTTTTCTTTTAAACGAAGCGTATGAATTGCTTTACCTCGGATTTCCATTAATAAGTTCTCCAAAAAAGAGTTGACCTGAAATACTAAACTGTAGGGTTTGACCATCAATTGGTTCTATGTGCTTTAAATCATATACTGGCACACCATACTGTTTCCTCAGTCCTAGAATGCAGTCTTTCACTTTTATCAACATAGCATTTGTCATAAAGTAAAATCGAGTTTAATTTCCATAGCCCTTTTCTATGTTCGAATTCATTTAGTCTTAGGCTTAAAATGACTGGAAAGTGGTCTGATCTATAGCTCATAATTATCAATTGTTACTTTACTAATGCTGGGTAGAAAATGTTCGCTGATTAAAAAGTAATCTAACCTAGCTTGTTTGATAGGATTCGTGCGACGCCAGGTATAACGTCTCCTGTCAGGGCATGAAACCATGAAAGGGTCTACGAGATTTAAGCTGTCCATACAATCAAGCACAACCTGTCGAGCGTTATGATTATTAACATGGTTATAGTTATAGGTATCAAGTTTGGGGTTTAGAACTAGATTAAAGTCTCCACACATGACGGTAGTGTCGTTATCGAAATCTTCAATACAGTTCTTTAGTTTAGTAGAAAAGTCGACACAGTCTGTATTTCAGCCGGATATACAGATACCAGAGTCAATCGTTTACCTTCTATTTCTAAATCAATGCAAATAAGATTTCCAGAAGGGTCAACTTTCGTATGGAAAATCTTATGACTGATATTGTTATGTAAAAGAATACATACCCCTCTATAAGACGAATTGAGTGAGTTTAATAGGGCTTCTCCGCCCCATTCTGCATTGACATAGACCTCACTAAAATGTGTTTTTTGCAGGCTTTTCACTTAAGAAAATGGAAAATATCATTTCTTTTCTCCTTACTGCCTAAACCTCTGCAGTTATATGTTACAATGTTAATTTCACTAGGCGTAGTGTTTGTACAAAAAGTTACATTGGCAATGAATAAAGCATATCGAGCAGGGAAATAGTGTTCTGGCTGTTGATTGAACGGTCAAGCGAATAGCCATAACGTTACGATATAATAGCAATGTGTATAAAAAGTCAGTGCTGCTGCAAATAATATAGTTCAATTTATTAATTGAGCGCAGAAGGATAGTTGATTTTGAGAATCATATTCAGTTAGAAGAGTTTCAGAGATAGAAGTAGAATGAGAGAAATATTTAGACTGGTGAGTCAATTTGGCGCCTGTGAGATATATACTCATTGTCGTCAATGGACGAATGCGTATTTTCTGTATAATTAAGATCATTAGGGTTAAAAGTCGCACACTCAAGTATACATGTACGCTAAATTGATTATCACGTGAAGACATTTTACCAGATATGGCTGGTACAGGTTCGTTTGAGAACTATTGAAGAATATTGAAAGATCAAATTATAAACAATGTAATATGAGATATAAGAGAATAGATCACGTGCAATACGCGCAATTGTACACGAGATAACGGAATAAATGTGCAAGTGAAACAAAATGCTACAGTTTGTATTTAAGAGAGAGCTGTTATTACTAACCAACTTTGCCGGATTCTCTCGCTTACAGTCACTCATTTGTTAGAAAGTACGTTTGGAATCATTATTGATTTCTAACTAGTAACAGCTTAAAACTTGTTATTAGACTGTCATACCTTATATTTAATTCACATAAACAGTTGGCACCAGTGTACAAATGTTTATTTTACAATAGCGATGCACGTTTTTGTTTTCATTTAAATGTAAGGGCTCACTTCCAATAAATTATAGTTTTCATACCACAACCATTTTATACTAGAAGACATCAAATTGGTTTGACCTCCAAAATTTATCTAGTTTTATTCACCTGGAAGCTTATTGCGTAGGTAGGTTAACTAAAGATGTGGTCGCTTAAATAGATATGCTCTTTAAGTTATAGGTGAATAACAACAAAAAATACCGTAATTCTATCTTTCCAATACGATATTTTCTTTGGAGAACTGAGTTCATTTGTTAATTGGAAAAAGAAGGTTGTGGAATTCGCCAATGGCGAACTGAAAACGATAATATTGATATCGAGTAAGATAAGCGCCATTGTATAGTCAGGGAATAAAATGAAGCCTGCTCATTGAGCAATTTATTGATTTGTGTTCAACGACGTGATCAAGATTGTTTCACTTAATTGACTGTGGTGTTCTCCAATATGTATTGTCAAGCGTGTTTGGTTCTATGGAAAACCTTACTACAGTTCTACTAAGTCAAGACAACAGGAGTACACTCAGCTTGCAGGCCCATTCAAACACAAAGCACCATACATAATAAACACAACAAGACCAGCAAGTGCATGTTCTGCTATCTAGATAAGGGTTTTAAAGCTGCCAATTAGCCAAGTAGTGGCATTGTCCACTTTCTGTCCTCTTATGTTGGGGCATCCCTATTGTTTCCACTTTTCTAATACTACATTAGCTATGACGGGGTGGGCTGTGTCGCCTGAGGCAAATCAGTAAATAAGACCCTTGAAAACTTTAAATGATCCCGATCAGGCCATATACACATTTTAAATAAGCTTATTTCAACTCAAAGCAAAATTAACCTAAAGTTCGTTATCGATGAGTTATGTCAGAAGTATATTAACTAATGTGCTTTTGGTCATATATAAATCATTCCTCTTGTTGTGGGGGGTCAGTCGACAGCACTGCTTCATATTCGTTAAAACTATGGTAAGGCTGGTGCACTCTTCCACAAACTCTGACCGAAATATGTAGTGTTCTGTTTTGCAATATAATTGCCTTTGTTACAATTAAACAGACTGCAGTCCCAGTCAGATGAACTGTGTTGTGTAACAGAGAAAGCCAGGCATCCACTGGTGGCCCACACTTCCGTCCGCAAGCTGCCTCGCTTTTCACGCTCTCTGTCAACATTGGTTTCGCGGATGTTACGCTTCCACGTGCAAGCACGGAGTAGTGTTTCTACAAAGAACACATAAAAGCAGCAATGAAAACCCGGAAGAGCAGTTGTATGATTTAAAGGGAAAGACCACTGATATTCAACCTTAACTTAATATTTTATTACATATTTTCAAAGACACTTGCATTCGAGTAAGCATAGCCGTTAATTAGTTAATTTAAAAGGCGAGACTGCATGACGTCATTGTTCGAAAACACGGTCGACATCTGTAACAACACGGCGTAGACACAAGCTTGGTCATCCAAGCGCAATGTTAATCTTTGAGTAACACATACGTTAAGAATGTTTTCAGCTGATATGCAGTTTTAAAAAATCCGGTTTTTGTATCAGGTTGATATACCAGTGGTTGTTTGTTGTTGTTGTTTCGCTTCAGGACGGATCCAGTACTTTCGGCTTTATATGAAAGCATCAATCAGTTCGGCAATAGTCGACAGCCACGACTGGATGATATAACTACCGTGTTTTCGAACAATGACGTCAGTTCCGATTTTTAAATTAACTAATTAACGGCTATGCTAATTCGATAGCAAGTTCAATACAGATGGTTGTCTTTGAAAATATGCAATAAAAAAATAAGTTTAGGTCGAAAAACAGTTGTCTTTCCCTTCAAGTGTAGCACCAATAAGCCAACTGGCAACCATATAGCCACACCGGTTTGGTTATTCGTGAGACATACCCCATGTTTCTATTCTCTCTCTCTCTTAGTTTTTTTGTTCAGCCATCTCTGTTGTACATAGATAACAATGGTTCGTTCCATACACCAAAATTACTGACGGCTTTGTTGGTCAACAGACTTATTTCACTCGACAGACTTACGGTCACCGTGTCTTTCAGTTTTGATCACTAGGGGCATTTTAAAATCTTACAAAAACAAGGTCTAAACAGAAAATAAGGAGCAGGTTCTGTTGATTGCCGTTATTCATTATTTTGTCTTTCTATTTCCAGGAGGCACCTCATAATATTCATTTTTTTTGTCTTTCTATTTCCAGGAGGCACCTCATAATATTAATTTTTTGGTCTCTCTATTTCCAGGAGACACCTCATAATATCTCATTATTTTGTCTTTCTATTTCCAGGAGGTTCCTCATAATATTTAATTATTTTGTCTTTCTATTTCCAGGGGGCACCTCATAATATTTCATTTTTTTTGTCTTTCAATTTCCAGGAGGCACCTCATAATATTTCATTATTGTGTCTTTCTATTTCCAGGAGGCACCCCATAATATTCATTATTGTGTCTTTCTATTTCCAGGAAGCACCTCATAATATTCATTTTTTTGTCTTTCTATTTCCAGGAGGCACCCCATAATATTCATTATTTTGTCTTTCTATATCCAGGAGACACCTCATAATATTCATTATTTTGTCTTTCTATTTCGAGGAGGCACCTCATAATATTTCATTATTTTGTCTTTCTATTTCTAGGAGGCACCTCATAATATTTCAATATTTTGTCTTTCTATTTCCAGAAGGTACCTCATAATATTTAATTATTTTGTCTTTCTATTTCTAGGGGGCACCTCACAATATTCATTATTTTGTCTTTCTATTTCGAGGAGGCACCTCATAATATTTCAATATTTTGTCTTTCTATTTCCAGGAGGCACCTCATAATATTTCATTATGTTGTCTTTCTATTTCCAGGAGGCACCTCATAATATTTTGTCTTTCTATTTCCAGGAGGCACCTCATAATATTTCATTTTTTTTGTCTTTCTATTTCCAGGAGGCACCTCATAATATTTCATTTCTGTGTCTTTCTATTTCCAGGAGGCAACCCATAATATTCATTATTTATCTTTCTATTTCCAGGAAACACCTCATAATATTCATTTTTTTGTCTTTCTATTTCCAGGAGGCACCCCATTATATTCATTATTTTGTCTTTCTATTTCCAGGAGACATCTCATAATATTTCATTATTTTGTTTTTCTATTTCGAGGGGGCACCTCATAATATTTCCTCATTTTGTCTTTCTATTTCCAGGAGGCACCTCATAATATTTCAATATTTTGTCTTTCTATTTCCAGGAGGCACCTCATAATATTTACTTGATGGTGTCTACATCATGCATTTTATTGCTATTTTGGAACTGAATTTTTGCAAATGGTGGCGACCTTGAGACAATAACAGCAACATAAAAATGGGCCGGGTTAGTTGCGGCTCTGAGTCTTTCATAACGATTCAGAGTTTCTGAGTTTATTTATATATATCATTTTGCCCGTGGAAAAATGTGATATGCAATTTTAGACATGTCAGTTGCACTTTCTATTGGCATTTTTACAGTCAGAGTACAATAGATATATATATATTTATGTATGATGCATGAACACTATATCGTTGCTGGCTTGCATATCTGCAAAACAAAGAGCTTCTTACTGAAACAGTATAACAGTATTTAAGATCAGCGCAAAGTCTAATGCCTCGTGCTATTTATAACAATATTCGAACAAATAGTGGTTTCAAGTAGAACATGATCATATAATATTCAATATCTATATATATGGTCTGGCTTGTTCTGTATATTCTGTTTGACACTGGTACAATGACGTGACTAAGTTAATTCGACAGATAAACGTATTTTCTTCTAAACGTGTACATAATTCCCTCTGCACAAAACTGTTGTTTACAACACTATTTTTTTTTTAGCTTTTAACATTATTTACTACAACAAAAAGGACCGTTAGAAGCAAGTCGACACGGTTTAACAAACGTATACAAAAACATATTATTTATTTTCAGTGTTGAAAACATGACCCTAAGTGTCAAAAAGGGACGTTTCAGGCGTTGCCTATTTAGTTACGTCACAATCAGGGTTGTAGAATGGGAACAATGGATAAACGTGTGTGGTGTAATTAAGAAGCAGCACAATTACGAATGTAAAGAAGATAGAGGAACCCTTTTAAAAGGTTAATTATGTCCCCTTGCCAACATTTGCATGCTCCCAATATATTGAATCGTAATATGTAGAGGTGGATTGAGTCCGATAATGAATAAATACAGATCAACTGAGTTAGCAACATTACCCCGTAAAGATAAGGTGCGTCTAATGAGCTTTGTTCATCACCTGCAAATTCAAGAAAGACAAATGACTGTTAAGGAAATAGATTTGCATATACATAAAAACATATGTACATTGTTATATACCCAACGTTATGACAGCAACCTATGTCATTTTACAGGTAACAGCGTGGAAACAATATTAATACCTTTACCATATTAACTGGTAAATCCGCAATCTGACTGAAACCAGATTTAAACTAACACACAGGAACTTTATTGTCAAATTTCAGAGCCGTTTCCCAACATTTATTATTGTTTAATTAAGCGAGCGGGTACGTGCGAACCTCTTGCTCTCTGGCTTTTCATTAGGCATATTAAGCAAAGGCGGTTACAGGATTTTGTAAAAGGGGGGACGAATGTCACAGCAAAAGCTCAGAAAATGAGGAAACCCGTACAGGCAATCTCAAACAATTTTGGCAATGGCATTTTTCCCCTCATTTTGAATGAATAATTATGATCATTTAAGAGAGAACAAGAAAAGCAAGACAAAAGCCACAAGTCTAACACAAATATTTTGTAGTCAAAAAGTCTTAGTTTCACATCAGTCACTCTGATGGGGCAAGGATGTGCAGGGAATCTACATTAGTACTTGCTAGCATTGATCTAAATAATAACGATCAAAGAATTATAATTTTTATATCGGTGCAATTTTGGAGATTTTGAAGTTTTTCGAAAACCTTGTTCATATGACTTTTCAAATAACAATACAACTATGTGGAAGAGAGCATTGTAAAAAAAATCTTGGACAAAGAGCCCAGTACTGATTTACATTTTAGCAAAACTTTTAAGTCTAAAAGCTTAAACTATAGTTTTGTGGTTGCCATTCAAAATTTAAAAACATCAAACATAAGAAAAGGGCGAGGGCCCAGGGGCCGCCTAGGCCCCGGAAGCTCTGAGAATGAGGAAAGACAGAGCGACAATCTAGTCTGATTTTGAAAATATAATCTGAGCGAAGACATTGATAAGATCGATATTTTATTATCCTTTTTTTAAAAAAAACAAATCGTTGTCCAGATAAACAATATGACAAATTGTATTGTCAAAACCAAAATCATTTTTATATGTACTTCATCACGAGTTTTGGATTTGCCTATATATGTCGATGATGTTTTAGAGTTTTTTAAAAAAAATCTCGTTAACAGTGTTATAATGCAATTGCAGTCCAATGCAGGCCCCTAAAAAGAGTTTTAAATATTGCTATGCCAAACATTTTTTTAGGCCATGAGATTTGTTGTTTTCCAGTCACATACAGCCAAACTATCGCACACAACTCCAGGCCATACTAGAACATTATTTCCATTCCAATCAGCCTTCTAGATTTCTAACTTTTGTGATTTTATTGTTTTCATCTACCTTCTTTCCTTTTTTTTTTTTTTATTATCCTTTTGCGCCCCCTCCCCTAAACCCGCCACTGTATTAAGAGCATAGAAATCTGGAAATTCTTAAACCTGCCAGAACTACCATATTGGTGTGTGTAATTACAACACACATATACTTGAATTTTGCCAAATATACAATGGCGGCCATGCTGACACCCATCATTGCAAGAAGTTGAAGTTGTATTCAAAGTTTGAAGCAAACAATTGAATTGTTTCCAAGCCATTATCGGAATCGCATATGCAGCAAATTTATGCAGATTGTAAAATTAAGTATAAACGACCATGTTGTTTGGAGGAATTTCCTCAAAGCAATCTCATCAATTGTCTTTACAAGTTTTAGGTTAATATGTGAATTTGTTTCAACTGATAGTGCTCACAATTACATAATGACGACCATATTGTTTAGAGAAATGTGGTGATGCAATCCCATTCGCAGGCTCAATAGGAGGAAGCTACATTCAGCTTTAAAAGTTAATAAGGAATTTTGTTTTGAATGATGGCGTTCAAAACACATGTACTGGGGACTATTGACAAATTACACAAGATGATTATTTTGTTTATAAATATGGTGAAACCCAATCACATGCATTTTCCTAATTCGAGCCTACTTTTTTTTTAACTGGAATTTACGTTAAACAAATAGGTGAATTTGTTTTCCAATTTTCTATAATTCACCACACCTACAAACATGAATATCGTAAATTTAGACAATAACAACCCTGTTGTTTTGTGGAAGTTGGAAGTTGAAGCGATCCAATCCCATCGCTATGTGAACAAGAGGAAGCTACATCACAAGTTAAAGTTAACACATGCATATTTGTTCAAGTCATCGTGTTCACAAGACATTCAGCGGCGAACACTGAAATATATCACAACCATGGCCTTATTGTTTTGTGGATTTTGATGAAATGCAATCCCATCCATCGGCTAAACAAGAGGAAGTTTTATTCCAGGTTTGAAGTTAATCTGTGAATTTGTTTTGTATTTTTCTTATTTACAACATTTGTGATAGACGGACGGAAGGACAATAGCATTTCTAAGTCCCCTATGTAGAAATGTACCAGTAATGCAGAAAAGCCTGCTAATAAACAGTACTATATTCTCTCATTCATATGAGTCCATATATACATAGTTCAGCTATTCTGCTGAATTCGGTTTAGTCGGGGGACTTTTTAAATGCATTATTCATGTTTCCTAAAATCTCAAAAGAGCTAGGGATACAATAATCTGAAAAACTATCCTAGTATACTTACAGTTTGCTTGTCCAAACACTCTTACTTCACATA
>JAQQZZ010142350.1:0-13058 GCA_030265115.1 Mopalia vespertina | reverse complement strand
CGGGGCCAGGCTAGGAATATGGCGGCTTGACAACAACAAGTTGGACCGTGATGTTCCATTTTTTTTAACGCGGATTCTGCACGATTTAAGGACACAAATGTAATAAAAAATGTATCACAGCGTTCAGAATACAAAACGTAATTGAACAGTAGTTAATGGAACACATAAAAGTTGGTAAGTGTAAAAACTAAAAATTACACGATTACGAGCGCTCTACGGCTACATGATATGATTGACGATCATAGATACAGAACTCTGCATCTAAAACACGACAGACTATTGTCTTTAATATTGATGTTTAAACTTGCGGATATGTTGCCTACCGTATTGTCGGCTGCAAGGCCATTTGATTAAAACCGGAAGCGGGCTAACCTCCATGCCGTACGTACAGCCCGCTTGGTCGTAAGCCTAGTACTGTTGTGAATGTCTAAATGTAGTGATATCCGCTAAAACGGCGTAAATTGTGCGGTCGTAGCAAGACAAATTACAGCCGTATAAAACACCGGGACTGTTTTCATGTCATTCAGCTGTAAATCAATCCAATTCCCTTTTTAAAGATACCAGTCACCCAAATCAAACAAACAAACAAACAAATTATAAAGATATTAATAAGTATAATCGTTTTTAAATGAATAAAATATTTCAATTTTATGTTGACCTACATAACAAATTTTTTATGCACCGGTACTTTTTGTAAAAGTAGACCCTTCGTCACTTCCTTGTAAGACTGTAATGGTGCGGGTTTATTCCAAGGTTCCCAGTCTGTGTTAAAAATCTAGATGGTACTGGATGGTTACAAAATGCTGCATGCGACTCGTCAGTACACGATGATAGCAAATACCCAGCCACAGCTTTAGGCGGTAAGTCACGTCATGTGACCGGCGATATTTCACGCGATTAATTCCATATCCGGGTTAACACTGTTTTTGAAGAATACGTTTTACATGACTCTGGGAGGTAAAATGCCCCGTACGGTTTTATGATTGTACCGAAACGAAAAACAAAATATTTCTCCGAACGGATGTACCCGGAGGTCAAGTAGAAGGAAGCGAGACATTCATGGCTATTATTAAGTTGTCTTGTGATGTTAATCTGAGAAATAAAAATGCCGTCGTAATCCAGCCATGTAACATGTAACAGTGCCATCTAAATATCTAAAACCACGTGACCTGTTTAAATGCTCATCATGGGCGGTGTATATTCCAGATCTTAGTTTCGGAGTTCTCGGACTTAGCGAGTCTCACGGGATTCGAAATGTTCTCATGGTTGCGTAAATGCAAGTAGTATCAGAAATCCGTCGTCCAATTATATCAATATATCAATATGACTGAATATTAATCGATTCATGCCCGATTCGGAATGCTTGTCGACCTCAGATACAGGAGGGTGTCCATCAGGTGGATCCGCCAATCCCGGGGGTGTGGTCACAAGGTTTCCTCCCTACCCTATGTAAATGTGACAGAATTCGAAATGGAAAATCCGTCGTCATATAATTGAAAAGTTCTGAGTACGACGTTGAACTCTAATAATACAAAGAACCAGAATTGAATCGGGATGAAATCAATTTCATATATATCACAGTTATATTCCTATAAACTTATTTCGATAATAACAAGAGAAGACTTAATAATGTTACCCATCACAAGAGTAGCACAGAAACTTGTATTTTGTTTACTACAACAAAACGCAACTATGTTTCAATCAAAGAAATCAATACAAATCAAATTTAAGCTATTCATAAATCTGTTGAGATTTTATTGTTTTCCAATTTATGACAAATTTCTATTATTTCATGTTAATCAAGACACCCGATTTTTGACATTTGTGAGAATGTATCACTGATATAATATAGGCTCTACATTACAAAACATTGATTCACTGCTCCCTGACGAATTGTTGAGACTATTAACGCATCGATTAAATGGTTTCGCGGCTTGATCTGTTTTAGAACTGCCCGAAAGAACTCACATGAGCTAATTTTTAATTTTTATTAAAAAATACAAATGTTTTGAATTATTAAAATCTATATTCCAAAGACATTATTTTTGTCCTTGCTGTTTGAAAAAACTTGCGGCTCACTTGGCACATAGCGGTAGAATGCATTTCCGTTCGACAAAAGATTTTGTTTTTATCTTCTCTTAATCCGGGTAAGCATATAATTCTATTGCAAAGCTGCTCTTCTCTTTTCCGCATTTGTTTGTTTGATGCTTTTTAATGACTTTCTCACTGGTATTTACAGTTATGACGAAATACTGTCGCTTTCTAACTCTGATTTATTTATAATGATGGAAAATCCGGAGGAAACCTCGCAAAAAGATTTGAAAGAAATGTCGCTGGCTTTATATTTTAACGGCCATGGTTTCTGGTGGTTAGAAATTGTGCCAGAGTTATACCTATTAACTGCAGCTCATTCGTTGAGTTCTCCACGTTTATAATATATATACATGTATGTTATATATATTTCCAAATATGAATCTCAATCGTCATGGAACATTGTAAATATACTAGAGCAAAGTTACAATCCAAGACAGAGCTCTGTCCACTAGTAACACGACTTGATGTAGAGTCGGAAATGAAGTCTTATAAAGCTGTCTATAATTGTAGTCTAGACCATTACTAAAATTACTGTATAAACTGTTTTATTTCTTATGGGAGTAATTCTTTTTGTGTTAGGAGTTACTGAGAGTGGTAAACTGTCCGAGCAGTCTAGTTTCTGTTAAAGCAGTTGTCAGATGTAGTTCAAGTTGTATTCTAGGATTAAGTTCCCCTGACAAACGTTTGTACTGTGGACAATAATGAACATTTTTATGTTTGCTTGTTTGATTTATTGGGGTTTAACGGTGTACTTATGGTTATTTCACACACATGGCGCCGTGCAAGCCAAATATGTGAAAGAAACCACTGGAAACAAACAAAGACAAGACAAATATAGGACAGTCACAAGACGTAATACAAAGACATCACAGACAGATCAGCTTCATCTTGTCCCTTATCTCTGAGAGCACCAGGGCAACAGGAAGCTCCCCATCAATCCTCTGTTAATCGCTGCTTAACGCCCGTCTCTTTGGTGTAAAAACAGAAAATAAACCTCGGAGAAACAATTCTGTTATCCCTGCACACCAGTGGTACCAGGTAGAAAGGCGGACCGGAACCCGTGGGGGTATATTAAAGAGAGTTCGGAATTCTAATACACAATCGACTGATCCACGTGGCTAGCCGTGGCACAGGGAACCGAATCTAGAGGAGTTATACGTAAGCTTCGCTCAGATCTTATTCATTTAGTGTTTTTGAAACCTTCGGTGGTAACATTACAATTTGTCCATTACCACACAACAAATCGAAACCCGAGAAAATATTTTAGATAGACATGAAATCTTATGCGTGCAAGACAGTTTAAACGGATATTAATTAATAAATATGTATACTTAAAAAAAACGAAGCCGAAGCTGACAGCTAATTTGTGCAGTCGACTTGTTTAATAAAGGAACAAGCTGAATCAAGCTGAGTGTGAAATGCTCAAAATTAAATCCATGTATCCGTCCAATCGGTTGACACATTTTTATAATAGCTGTAAGTAAACTGTTTTTTCTTTTCATGTCGACCGGTCTTGGCTATTCTCACGATGAAATTAACTCAGATTTAGATAAGGTCGCTTTGACAATTACAGCGAACTCGTGCGGATCGACTTTCAATATTGCTTTAACAGAGGGTTGCAAAATTGGATCTATATCTTACTTAAACACGACATGCAAATATTCAATAAGTTGACTAACAAGACTGTTATATTTGGATGTGATTTAAGTTACAAGACACTTTGGATTTTAAAATTATTTTTTATTTATTTTTTTAAGTAGGCCTATTTCTCGTTTCAAACTCTTAATCCAAATCTGACAAAATAACCCGACATACTTCTGTCACGTTTATTATTTGCTTAACATACTTTTACACTGTAAAACACTTAATCAACCCCAAATATTAATACAATCTATATGCTTGGTTATAGTCAGTTATAGATAGACAGGGAATTTATAAAAATATTTACTTTCGAATTAACTTTTTAGAATTAAACTATAAAAATAAAACCGACTGTCTAAAAATGTTGCACAAGAATAAAAAAAAATCTTCAATCTGTCAGAACAACTTCCGCAAATTGTGCCAAATACCGCCCACATATGGTCGTATAACAAATGACTCGTCAATACAACCATTGATTGTAGTCTGTTCATGCATTCTAACTCCCCAATTTGTCCAAATGGTGTTTGCGTCGACGAGACCGTCCCTCTATTGGGCGGATTAAGGGCCGTATTTGCTGTTCAAGGTCACCTGAAATGGAGCCGTGTAATAAAGGTCTGCTACAATTCATTGTGCGATCTGAATTTGTGCAAAATAGAGGGTAAACTAAGGTTATGTTGATAATGGATTTTTTTGCCAGATTTATTGACTTAACATCTAAACTACGTGCGGTTCTGATTGATTGTGCGTCGCATTATGGGCAATATTGAATCTCCCATTCCATATCTATATTGAATATTTTAGGGAGCGTCTATTGTTCGTTTGTTGAAGTAGGGTTTTAACCAATACTACAGGTTATTTAACTCGTATAACAGTAGGCCCGCGGCCGTGGCTTAGTGGTAGCGTGTGCGTTTACTAATCCTACTCCAATTTACCGTTCACAGGATCGAGTCCGTCTGTCGACCATCAGGTATATGAGTGAGTCATACGATGTGGCTCCAGCAATCGCGGGGGTGATTTTTACAAGGTTTCCTCCCGGTTTTCCACCGTAATGAGGCAAGGAACAGTGTGAAGTGTACAATCCGTCGTCATATAAGTGAAATACCCTTAAGTACGATTTTAAACCCCAATCAAACAAACTAACTAACAAACATATGACAGTGCCAGCTCAATAGGTGAAGTAAATCACCGAGACTTCACTGGCAACAAACAATGATGTAAGATGGCAATTATTGTAGACGCAAAGCAAGGACATCACAACGGGTCGATCAGCTTTGTGTTGCCCCATAGCTCTAGATGCACCAGCGCAACTGGGAACTGCTTTCCCGAAAGTTTATTTAATATAAGGTACTTGGATAAATCGACATAATTTTGTTCAACTCATATTTCGCGGTCTGGCTAAGGGCAATTTGTTTGGAGAGTCGCAATGCTGTCTTTACATAGCACTGGAGGAAGATTAACGTTCCAACATTATCAAAGCACTCAGCATTTTGTGGTTGTGCTTGTGCCAATCATTGTTGGAATACACGGCGGTCATACAAATGAAATGCCCTTAAGACGGATTAAAGCATCAATCAACCGACTCGTATTCCAGGTCCATATTACAGCTATGCTTGATATTTTCTGGATCACACCTTGAACATTTGCTTCGTATGCCTTTATAAACAAACTGCGTGGAATCTTGAATCTTAAAAAATGCACACAGGAGCAGACAACGCCATCTGAGTCGTATAACTTGAAATACTCCCTGTTAAACACCAGCAATTTTGTGAGCGATGTTAAAATCCGGGCTACCATTTCGAATAAGTTTTATTGAGCTGCCCCAAAGTTTTTTTGCTTTTAATTTACAAAATTAAACTATTCACTAAAGATGATTATTCTTAAAGCGCTGCTCCTCTCTGCAATAAAATGCATTAAGGTAAAACGGGCATCATTTCTTGTAATGAATTATGCTCTCTAATTTTCTAATCAAGCTATATCCATTTTATAATTGGAACTTAAAGCTTGGGTAATGCTTAAACTACAGTCAAATTTATCCACGCGGCCATGTCTCGCTACTTTAATCACTAAACAGAAGAGCTCCACAAATATTGACCAATCAAATATCTTTTCTGTCACACTAGGGGCCTACGTCACTAGACTTATAGAGTCGACTGTTTATAGTAGGCCTACCTTTGACAGTTCACACATGTGGTATCTCACTTTATATTCAGCGACCGTGTGCAACCATTCGTACATCAAATAGTCATTCTAGACTAAGTTTTAAATTGCAAATCTACGATTCCACAGAGCAAAAAAGTATTGCTTTCTGCAAGATTTTCAAATCGGTTTAAATTCACAATGCTGTAGTGTTTTATTACCCCGTAACACACAAGAGTGTAAGTAGGGTGACGTCGTGAACAGGATTGGCCACGCCCAAATGGCAGCTACTAGTGGTCGTAGGTAGGTATGTATTTGTAACCTTCAGGTGATTTGATAAAATGAAGAAACGATAAGTCGATGCTATATTTAAGTATGTTTATTGGTAACCTGTCAAGGGATATAGGGGTTAGGACAGCCAGAAGTATCGCTTCAAGCTGCTGAGCCACAGTTATATGTGCATAAAAAGTTGAAAATCTTGTACGAAAAAATATTCGACCTGTCCGAACAGTTTACGTAAATTTGACAAAATGCTATCGACAAATCTGTCTAATACCAAGGACTTGTCAATATCACGAATAATGACAGTCTGTTCCTCTATAGTGAATCCCCAATTTGGGTAAAAGTTGTTTGCCTGAACGTGCCGCTTCCTCAATGAAATTCTTGTTATGAGGCTTGTTACCCTTGTGTTTTTCTGAGATATCTTGAGCTATGGGTATACACGGCCCAAGTACAGCCAGGCTGTCATTGCTTAGTACCGGAGGAACATTAATTTTCAAACCAATGAACACTTTACTTTTTATGGTTGTCTGAAGATGCATGAATGGGTATAACGATCGTCAGAAAGAAGCTTGAATTAGCAAATGAGTTTTGCACATAGGTGGAAATGTTTTCAATTAAAGATAAACACAATGCCATGTTTAGGCTTATAGATAATATGTATTTTTAATACACGTTGGCACTGATACCTTCCGTAGTTTTTCTTCGCGGAATAAAATATACTTAAAAAAATAAGGTGTGTCTGGTCAAGTGAAGAATACCTATCAGATGTTATTTATCACGTGACATTTCACCTGGGTTGAAGTTTTTTCATTAAATGTATATAAAAAGTAGTACTTAGGTTACCATAAATATGTAAAGAATATTATTATTATAAATACACTTTGGTACTAATTTCCTTCTGTAGTTTTGCGTCTTGGCCAAATAAATTATATTTAATTATAATTATTAAATTTAAGATTAAGATTCAAATTAAGTCTTTTAGTGTAATTAAAGGGATACTGTCACTTGTCATGTAACACTTTGTTAAACTAATAGCAGCACATTAATTGGTGTCATAAAGATGGCACTAATTTGCTCGTTTGTATCCGTGTATATTAACAGGGCACTCAATATGCAGACTACTATATGTATTATCTGAACAGAAACATTTTCTAGTTGTTGTAAATCCTCTTCAAATCTGCTATATTGATACGGAAGATGATCAATCCTAGGCTAAACAACGCAGAACTTTGCCATAGTGAACAGGATCTAAATATGTTAAATATTAACAAACGCAAACCGTGTTCGTTTGCTAATAACGTTGCCCTGGTGCTTTCAGAGCCAGAGAGGAACAGGAAGCCGATATGTTGGTGAAGCCTTCTATTGTCCTCTTTTTGTCCTGTAATGTTTTTGTTTGTTGCCAGTGGTGTCGGGGTGGTTTCTTTCATCCATTGGGCTGACACGCCGTCATGTTAGTGAAATAACCTTAAGTACAGCATTAAACCCCAATCAAACAAACAAACAATATAACACTTTAGGGCCCTTTACCGTCTCGGATATTAACAGCTGACGATTCGGTTCCAAACTCTGGGGTCGTGGGTTTAATTCCCGGATTGGTTTCAGTCTGCAAAAATTTCTGGTATAGCGTAAATACCTGTAAGGTATTAAAGTAAAAAGAAGACAAAAAATATATGCCTAGTTTTATGCACGCGGCAATTAATCACCTGTTTAGTGTTTTGTGGTAAACACAGTGTTTCGCAATTGTTTTGACAAGAAGCATCTGCTGTGGTAATAAATTGATCGATTTAAGTTAACCTCAAGTTTTGCTTACAGTCGAATTGACTTTGTACAATTAGACTAGTCTCTTATAAAAAGACGATGGAATTTGAGAATCTTGCATGGTAATGCAATTTTTCTTCAATCTGTCAGAACAACTTCCGTAAATTTGGTCAAAACTAAGGACTCGTCAATACAACCATTCACTGTAGTCTGTCCATGCATTCTAATTCCCTGATTTTGTCCAAACGTTGTTTGCTTCGACGAGACCGTCCCTCTATTGGACGGATTAAGGTTCGTATTTGCTGTTCAAGGTCACCTGAAATGGAGCCGTGTAATGAAGGTCTGCTACAATTCATTATGCTACCTGAATAATTTGTACAAAATAGTGGGTAAAACCGGGGTTATGTTAATGTTAAGATTTTGGGGGTGTTCCAGTGCATACTGTCTAACATTACCTTGTTAGCTTTTCGTCTTCTGTTGTTTGTTGGCCTGGACAGGAAGCTTTTTCAAAAAACAAGATGTGAAAATTTATTCACTGAGTTGTTATTTACCTGCAGTTGTGATCGATTGCTTTTTGCATTATGAGGTTACCGCTTTGATGGTCTCTCATTCTATATTTGTAGGAGACATTTGTTCGTCTGAAATGGGGTTTTACCCAATACTATAAACGTTATTTAACAAAATTTGGTAGTACCAGCCCAAACCAATCGACCAGTTTAGTGTTGTCCCAAACTCTGGATGTACCAAACAAACTGGAAGCTGCTTCCGGAATGTTTATTTTATATAATGTACTTGGGTAAATCGACTTCAGTATGTCCGACACGCCCTCTGGCTAAGGGCAGTTTGTTTGAAGAGTAACAATGCTGTCTTTACTTTATAGCACTGGAGAAAATTAACTTTCCAACAGTATGGGGACGCTTCACATCTTTATTGTTAAAGTGTAAATTTTTATTGGAATACACCTCCGGCATATGAGTGAAATACCCTTAAGCACGGCGTAAAACACCAATCAATTAATCATATTTGAAGCCCATAGTACAATTGTGCTGGCTATTTTGGAGATCACGCCTTGTTCATTAGCTTCGCACGCCTTTGTCACTAAAGGCATGGAACTTTAATCTCAAAATTGTATACAGACACGAACAAAGTCATAAGAGTCAAATAACTTTAAATATTCGACGTAAAACCCCAGTAATTTTTGTTTTCTAATTTATGAGTATTGTAAAAATGTTTATCTAGCCTAATGTATTGAATTAATTTAATTCAGCTGTCACGAGGTTTGTTTTTCTTTGGCTACATTTTGCACAATTAAACTATCCGCTGAAATAAGCCTTCCTGAGCAGCTGGGCCGCGGTCATGTATGCATATAATTAGTTTAGAATTTTATCACTAAAAAATATTCCATCAGTCAGAACAAATTATGTAAATTTGACAAAATGCTATCGATAAATCCGCCAACCACGGACTTGTCAATATGACGAATAATGACAATCTGTTCATGCATGATAAATCCTTAATTTGGGTAAAAGTTGTTTGCTTGGACGTGTCGCTTCCTTACTCATACAGCTTTAGCGGGCCACTGTTACTGCTGTAAAGCCGTTTCATGAACTACTCGAGGAATTTATAGCGCCAAAGAATCAATGTTTTCAAATTAGAAAATACAAATTGAAGTTTGTTAGCCGTCATTAAACCAGGAACCGGACGTCATGTCCCTATTACAGCGGCTTGTTCTCTTTGTGTTTTTTCTCTTCTTTGTAAAAGCTTTATGACTATGGACAAACTTGTCCCAAACACAGTCGTTCTGTATTAGCACGGGAGGAACATTACTTTTCAAACCGATATAACACTTCCAATTGTATTGTTGTGTGAAGGTGTTTGGCTATGTACTTGCATAAATAAGTTATATAAATAAAATACGGTACAATACGTAGAGGAAAAAATATGCAAGAAGGCATCCTTGTGTGTGTATTTTGAAGAGGAGGGGGTGGGGGGGGGGGGGTATGGGAGTAACAGGAACTAGATATTAATGTGCAATATGATTTATACTACTACATCAAAGACATTTTGAAAGCTTACCTTCTTAACGGCCGTCAGAAAGAAGATTTAAATACCACGTGACATAGGTGGAAATATGTTCAATAAATAAATAGTAAACAAAAGTCGTATTGACGTCATATATGAGTAGGAGGTTTTATTTTAAAATACACTTTGGCACTTATTTCTTTCTGTAGATTTTCATGCTTGGGCAAAAACAATATACTTAAAACAATCATGTCTGTGTGGGTAATTAAAGGAATACTGTCAGATGTCATGTAACACTTTGTTGAACTCACATCAACACAATAATTGTTGTCATAAAGATGACACTAGTTTACTAGTGTGTATTCGTGTCTATTTACAGTGCACTCAAAATTCAGACTACTATCTATACTATCTGAACAGAAACATTTTCTATCTGTTACGAATGCTGTCCAAATGTGTTATATTGATATGGCAGATGTCCAATGTTAAGCCAAACAACACAGAACTTTGCCATTGTAAACAGGATTTAAAAAAAACAGAAATATTCAAGAATATATCATTAAATATTAACAAGCGAAATCCGTGTATTTTGCTGATAACACATTGTGTATCTTTGATTAATCGATCTTGATGCCTAGAAAAACTCATCAATTCTCCTCATTATGGTCCGATAAAGCGCCAAAATACCACGTATATTTAATTACTTTAGTGGTTATCGCGGATGTGATGTGGATTTGACTTATCTGAGTTGACAGCGTAACTATTTTCTTGAATCGTTAATTTGTCATAACAAATCTTTTGTATTACACTCCGGATAAATTAATCCATAGAAGATACCGTCACATCCCATTTGGAGGTTTTCTTTTCTATCATCCTTCTGTTAACATGTTTCTTATTTATGGAACTGCCTTTATTCTAGCCATTTAAAGAACCATTTTATGTCTCGATGTCAACATAAATATGTATGTTTTTTGCAATAAAACCAAATCCAATATTGGGTCATAATGGCGTAGAATTGCCTACAGCTGAACTGTTTCCCAATTATGTCAAGTATGGGCCTCCAAGACAAACACAGACACTTGAGTTTTTATTTTTATTTCGATGGATTACAGCTGTTGGTTCATCTGACAGTCAAGAAGAATTAAACTCTCATTTTGAGTCCATCAACATGAATAAAGGCGAGCCTTGTCATTAGAATAAATAATAAGCTTAGTTATAGCTGTGTTTTAAATTTCAGATTTATCTCAGTAATACTAACGTCTGATGGTTATTCGAATAAAGGCACTACAGGAAATACATGGTAGGTATCAATTGGACATACAATCTGACTTAATATTGTAACATTGAATCTAACTGAGAATTTAGACTTTAACACAGGTGTCATAATGTCTATGCCAAAATATATTATATTGGCCATTTTGTCTAGAAACTGAAAATAAAGGAGTCTTTTCATAAAGCAATCAAGAGAACGAGTCCGAATACTTCCCAAAGCTCGACCCATAACCTGCACTATCCGATTTCTGTTCCTAGATTTTTTTTGCTAAATTTACTGTTAACGTACAATATTTATGACCATCTTGAGAGATATGCTTGTTCCCAAAAGAATAACAAACAACAACATTTAACGATATCTAAGTCATCTGTATTGCTATAAGTGAGATGAATTGTCTACAGAGCTCAAATCAATGCCTTTCCATTCTTCCAGCAAGTTAACTGCTGGTATTTAAGTTTTTATTTCGATCGATAGAATTGCTGGATCAACTGACATTTAAGAAGAAATAAACTCTAACAATACATAAAGAAAACGATGCAGAATAGTGTTGTCACACAGAAGAAACTATCTTTAATAGTGCCGTTTAAACTTGCGAATATGTTTACTATCGTATTGTCGACTGTGAGGCAACTCATCAGAAAACCACGATAGCCAATAGGCCTACCAAGCCACAACTTAAGGCGTAAGTCACGGGATGTGAGCAGCGATATTTCACGCGATTTATTCCATATCCGGTTTTTTCACGCGATTTATTCCACATCCACAACTCTGCTTTTGAAAAATACATTTAACATTACTCCGGGAGGTAAAAGGTCCCGTTAAGTTCTATGATTGCACCGGAACGAAAAACAAAACAACCTAAACAATAAGACACATTGGTGGCTCATTGTCCGATAAAAATAGAACACTTATTTAGTGACCCTGTGTCGAGTTCTTTCCACAGAGAAAGATCGTCCCCTTTACTTGGACGAAATTTTTTTGCCCAAGTCTTTGTGCTCACTCGGTTAGAGCGCTCTTGCCTTACTAGATAGCGACCCCCAGTTTGAATCTCTGCGGATAAAAATATATATTCATATGTTTTCCAATCATGAATCCCAACCGTAAAAGGATGTTGTAAATATGCATGAGCTATGTAACACTCCAAGACAGAGCTCCGTGAACTAGTAACACCACTTGATGTGGAGTCAGAAATGAAGTGCTGACATGCTGTCTATAATTGTAGACTAGACCATTGCTCAAAATGCTGCGTCTTCAACAAGTGAACTGTTTTATTTCTCCGGGGAGTAATTCTATCTGTGTTAGGAGTTACTGAGAGTGGTAAACTGTCTGAGCAGTCTAGTGTGTGTTTAAGTAGTTCTAAGATGTAGCTCAATTGGTATTTCTAGAATTAAGGTCCCCTGATAAACGTTTGTACTGTGGACAATAATGAACATAGTGGTTTATAAATTTGTGTGTTTGTTTGATTGGGGCTTGACGCCTTACATAAGGTTATTTCACTCACATGACGGCGTGCAAGCACAATGGCTGACCGAAACCACCCTCCATTTCACTGACAACACACAAAGACAAGACAGGACTATTGCAGGACGTTTTACCAAAACCTTGCAAACAGATCGGGTTCATCTTGCCCCTTAGCTCTGAGAGCAACAGGGCAACAGAGATCTCCCTCCCAACCCTCTATCGAGCGCTGCTTAACGCCCGTCTCTTTGGTGTAAAAACCAACAAAAAAAACTCCTAGAAATCATTAAGGTATATCCGAACACCCGAGGTACCTGGGGCCAGTTGCTCGAAAGACGATTAGCCGCTAACACCAGATTAAATTGCTAATACCGGGTTAGAGATAGACCTTCAA
>JAQQZZ010142339.1:0-13060 GCA_030265115.1 Mopalia vespertina | reverse complement strand
CCCCCCCCCCCCCCCCCCCCCCCCCCCCCCCCCCCCCCCCCGGGGCGCTCCGGGCCGGTTTTCATACAATATGATTATTATGCGTAGAAGAAACACCTCATTCCTTATACTTACACGACTCACACGTGGGTCGTATAAAGAAATATAAGTTGAACTTAAGCGTTTTCCCACGTTATAGAGATGCAATTCTCGGGGGAGGGGCTCATGGGGCAATCGACACAGCGTAAACTACTGCAAATTCTGCGAATGAAAAGCATACTCTACTTAAAAAATATGCCGATCACAGCCCGAAATGTCTGTCGTCACGTCACGCGACAAGTTTAAACGTGCTGCTATAAAACGGCCTTGTCTGACCACTGACACTACACGAAATCCAAAGCTGTCAAAATAAAGAAAACAACACGGGGGTCGACGAAAATCGTGTAGACAGCATTCGGAGTTGAGTTGTACCTGATTTGTCAATATCTGATAAACGTGAAGAGAGCTGTATAGATATGTAGACCCGGGGGCCATGGGAAACGAGCAATCGCTCGACCCTAAGCTATGTAGGTATGCTGAGAAATCTATAAAAGTTTCTGCTCGAATAGCTGTACCACTCAAAAACGAATTTAAGTTACATTTCCCAAGTGAGTTTTAACGTACGCCGAAGTCTACTGCTTTATGTTGGGGTCATATGGGCTAAGTGTTAGATCGTCTTCATGAGAACAAATGACATATACGTGCTTTTCACTGTCACCCACGCAATCAAAACACACGCACGTCAGTCCTCTAACATCAAAAGCTTCTTTCTTAACGTTTCCCCAGGAGAAAGTAGTCGCTGAAAGTAGGCACCACTTAGAATGCTGTTCAAATGAAAATTTAATTAACCATCAGACGATAAGTAAACAATAAATATCACGTAATAACCACGATTTTTTTTATCATTCAAGGGACTAAATAGTTCGACGACTTTTGTCCCGAACGCCCCCTATTGAAGCTCCTACAATTGTGAGGTTCGAGTGGATGAGCGTTGTTAGTGTATCATCTATGGAAGCTCTACGTGACCATTTAGATCCGTTTCTACCTCTCTCCTTGAAAAAACCCACAAGGCTTCGTCTAAAGGGGTGACTTTTTAAATTATTTAATTATTGTTGTCTTGAAAAACGCAGATTTAAAACCCTGTTATATGTTATATTGGAAATGGGATAATAATCGCGATGTTGATGTTTATAGATACAGACAGCTAAATATGTTAAATCCACAGCCAAAGGCTAGTTCCTGACAACGCAAAAATATACTTAATTTTAGATTTTAGGATTTGATGATTATTTCAATATTTCAAACTAAACACTAAAACTGAGAGGAGACAGAATTTCAAGATATGAATGATTTTTGTGAATAGACTTTGTACAAAATAGAAGGTTAGTCAGATGGAGTCTTGTTAGCGGACATTCATTACCACTCTGATAGCATATATTCAATCTAAGAGAGTGTGAATGTCCGCTACCTCACCCTCCTATGAGAGGGGTAGTGAATGTCCGCTACATCACTCTCCTATGAGAGGGTTAGTGAATGTCCGCTATCTACACTCTCCTATCACAGGGGTAGTGAAAGTCCTCTACCTCACTCCCCTATCAGAGGGGTAGTGAATGTCCGCTACCTCACTCTCCTATCAGAGGGGGTAGTGAATGTCCACTATCTACACTCTCCTATCAGAGGGGTAATGAATGTCTACCTCACTCTCCTATCAGAGGGGTAATGAATGTCCGCTACCTCACTCTCCTATCAGAGGGATAGTGAATGTCCGCTCTCTACACTCTCCTATTAGAAGGGTAGTGAATGTCTACCTCACTCTCATGAGGGGTAGTGAATGTCCGCTACCTCACTCTCCTATCAGAGGGGATAGTGAATGTCCGCTACCTCACTCTCCTATCAGAGGGGTAGTAAATGTCCGCTACCTACACTCCAGCTCTCTCAACTTCTATTCTGTAGGCCGGGCGGCTGAGTGGTCCAGGTGGGCGGTATTTACTTCTGGTGATTCGGTTCCTAACTCTGAGGGTCGTGGGTTCGATTCCCACCTGCAAAGAAAATTTCAGAACTTTAATCCGTTAAAACTAAGAAAGTGTTACTCCAAAATATCGAAAATACTGAGAATTTCAAGATATACAAATGTTTGTGTCAAAAGCTCTAACGGCACATGCTTTTTCTGGAATGATAATTTACTATAGATTTAGGAAAGAATTTGAGCAGTAATTCTGATGTTACACATCTTCACAATGATCACTGCTTTTGGTTGTACTACAGATTATATTGCGGCAAGTGTCCTTTGAAGGATGAGGCCAAATCAAAGGCTGCTGTCATAGTGTAGGATTCAAACTACTCAGAAACATTGAGGAAGACTTAAAGCGCGTTGTTTTACATCACACAAAATCAAGAAAAGAGATTTGTTTAAAGCTTTAGCATTTAATCTTAATATTTATTTTTAATGCTTAAGTTAATATTAAGGATTTAATTTAACTTAATTGAGTGTTTAAATTGAAGTTTAAGATTTAATATATGATTTATTTGAACAGTTAATTTGATAATATAAGAAATAAATGCTAAATACTTAAGCAATTACATTTTGATAAAACAGCGGAGATTATCATGATTTGAACACATATTTATATATATCACAACTGAGATGGGACCTTATTCCAAAATCACTGGCCCTTTAAGTCAGAGACCAGGGTTCAAATCCCGTTGGAAACAAATAAAATATTCTTTCTCTACAATGAAAGAATTATTACGTTGAAATGACTGTAGGATTGATATAATTGAGTCACACATGTCACATGGCACAGATGTAGGTAGTCTAGCGCCGTAGCTCAGTCAGTTGTCAATGGAACGCTTAACTGGACATGGACTCAGGTGAAAATTAGTTCGTTGCCAACTTTCTACCCAAGGTTTACAGCGACGTGTTCCAGTAACTGCAGACGTCCCATGGTATTTGTTCTACGGTCCTTCGCGATTTTCCACCATGCGGTTAACCAAAACGCAAAATTGTCATATAAATGAAATAATATTTAAGCACATATAAGATATTGATTGATTGGTTCACACAACAAATACTTCATTTACGGACCAGGTAATCTCACACAGTGATGAAGGTTGTATGATGGTGAAAGCTGTATTAATGACGGCACTGCCAGGCTCACGGCAAGCCACTCTAATGACGGCACTGTCAGGCTCACGGGAAGCCACTCTAATGGCGGCACTGCCAGGCTCACGGGCCACTCTAATGGCGGCACTGCCAGGCTCACGGGAAGCCACTCTAATGGCGGCACTGCCAGGCTCACGGGAAGCCACTCTTATGGCGGCACTGCCAGGCTCACGGCAAGCCACTCTAATGGCGGCACTGCCAGGCTCACGGGAAGCCACTCTAATGGCGGCACTGCCAGGCTCGCGGGAAGCCACTCTAATGGCGGCACTGCCAGGCTCACGGGAAGCCACTCTAATGGGGGCACTGCCAGGCTCATGGGATCCACTCTAACGGGGCTATAATGGCGGCTCACTCCTGTATTTGACTGTAAAACTCTTCTTAATTTGACACGCTTGTCTGTGTGCGTTAAAAATTCCAAACGTAAAATAAACTGAATTTAATATTGCGGTGGTTAAACTAAGTGAAAAATAGAGTAGATTTTCACCTATATTTTAAGGTCGAGGGTTTGCCCGTTTCCCATGACCTTGATGTCCTGCGACCTATACGCCACTCGATATTGACACATCAGCTACAACTCAACTCGAAATGATGTCTACAAGATGTTATTCGACACTCGTAATATTTTCTCCATTTTGACAGCACTGAGTGCTGTGTCTCCTCAACAGGTATATAAGTCCACGCCCTTTTAGAACACCAGCACGTTCGAACTTGTTGCGTATATGTGACGACATATATCTGGTTCCGTAATGCGCATGTCTTTCAACAGTGGAATTTATATTAGATTATTAACATTAATACGTAAGAAACAAAAAAAGTTCTTTCTAAGCTTGTTGCTGTATGTATCTATTATTAGTTTAACATAAAGTGGAAATCATGCTATGAATATTTTAGTTTTACCTCACATGTTAGCTGTGGCAGAAATGCTTAATTATATGGAACCGACTTTACCTCACATGTGGTAGAATGGCTTAATTATACGAAACCGACTTTACCTCACATGTTAGCTGTGGCAGAAAAGGCTTAATTATACGGAACCGACTTTACCTCACATGTTAGCTGTGGCAGAAAGGCTTAATTATACGGAACCGATTTTACCTCACATGTTAGCTGTGGCAGAAATGCTTAATTATACGGAACCGACTTTACCTCACATGTGGCAGAAAGGCTTAATTATACGGAACCGACTTTACCTCAAATGTTACCTGTTGCAGAAAGGCTTAATTATACGGAACCGAATTTACGTCACATGTTAGATGTGGCAGAAAGGCTTAATTATACGGAACCGACTTTACCTCACATGTTACCTGTTGCAGAAAGGCTTAATTATACGGAACCTACTTTACCTCACGTGTTAGCTATGGCACAAAGGCTTAATTATACGGAACCGACTTTACCTCACATGTTAGCTGTGGCAGAAAGGCTTAATTATACGGAACCGACTTTACCTCACATGTTAGCTGTGGCAGAATTGCTTAATTATACGGAAACGACTTTACCTCACATGTGGCAGAAAGTCTTAATTATACGGAACCGACTTTACCTCTCACATGTTAGCTGTGGCAGAAAGGCTTAATTATACGGAACCGATTTTACCTCACATGTTAGCTGTGGCAGAAAGGCTTAATTATACGGAACCGACATTACCTCACATGTTAGCTATGGCAGAAAGGCTTAATTATACGGAACCAACATTACCTCACATGTTAGCTGTGGCAGAAAAGCTTAATTATACGGAACCGACTTTACCTCACAGAAAGGCTTAATTATACGGAACCGACATTACCTCACAGAAAGGCTTAATTATACGGAACCGACATTACCTCACATGTTAGCTGTGGCAGAAAGGCTTAATTATACCGAACCGACTTTACCTCACATGTTAGCTGTGGCAGAAAGGATTAATTATACGGAACAGACTGACAAACAAACAAACAATCAAAAATCAGAAGCAAAACTTTAACAACCGATTAATAAAGAAAGGAACGAATACACACCTATTCCGTTATAACGTTATTTTCTGCAATGTTGAAGACTTTCTCTAAATACATGATTCTCGCCAGTTTGCTGTTTGTTGTTTAAAATGTGGCATTCTGCTGTATAGGGTGCGTTAAATAGTCTTTCCACATTTGGCCACACTCAGTTTTAACTCTTTTACCATGACATTTTGAACTTTTCAAGAAGATCAGGTTATCTACTTAATCCTTCAAAGTTGCATCGAACAAAAGGACAGTATGTATCCCCCGAACCACATACTGTAGAAAGTCCAAAAATAACGTTGTAATATTAAAGAGTCCAGTCAATTTCATTTTTGTCGACCGGTATCGGTTTAAGGTATAGACGGTACCCTACAGCTCACCCAGCAGAAAGCCCAGGTAATTAGGGTGAATTGGTCATTTCTGTACGGCTCTCAACCCGCAACACTTTCTCAACTTGACTTAGTTCATAATTATAGAATTTTAGACTAAGAAAGTATAATCCCCAAGTAAAGACATACTGTAAATCTGTGGCACCTTGCAGTTTGTCAGTATATGTTATTTGCCTTATTAAATACTTTAAATGTTCAGTTTTCACCTCTGCCATCGGAATGGTCCGAATTAAACATTTGTCTATCCCTTGTTTTGAATAAGTTGCAGTAAACCTAAGACGATTATGGACGGACTCTGTACTATCGACCGAAGCTAGGTGAACCGAACCTGCTGCAAACATAACTGTACAAATATTTTTTTAAAAGAGTTTAGAAGAAAACAGGAAATATTTTATATATAAATCTAGTCTCGTGATGTCTATTTACAAGATACCACAAGTTCTGTTCTAATTACTGGTTAATAAATAATTTAAGCAGCTCAATGAAGATAAGATTGTAAACGTTTCTTTATACAATCGTTTGAAGTACGTAATCTAATTATGACAAATAAGAAATCTCGCTTTTGAGGACACTACTCTACAATTAGCGACTTTCTTGTCAAGGTTTAGCCTTTAATTCTGCAGGTGGTTACAAAACCTATTTTAACAGTTACTATTATGGGCTTAGATAAGAGGAGCTTTCGGTGAATAGACTGATTTAACTCAACAAGCCAAGTGCATAAACAGATCCCTGGCGTACTCCATTATTTGGCCGCTGAGCTAAGGTCCTCTATACAATTACAAATCTGGTAACGGCATTGTTCCTGTAGACACAAGCGAGCGAAGAAGCGCAATAAACTCGGTCTGAAACAGGGACGTGGTACTATAATTATATAATTGAGGAGTGAAAATGCGCCAATTGTTATCTTGTACGCGAAATAGTCCACACAGACCGCGTTAATAACACGTTTGCGTTGTGAAAAATCTGGTGCTGTTTGTGAATGATTACAGTTTCTATACGTGTGCGACAAAACACAGCCTTCACAAGCATTTTGATAAGATATATAGGTGTATACAATTGTCCCGATAAAGTCGTACAAAGTCCGCGCAAAACCGTGGGAAAAGTTCGTGTTCGCGAGCCTCAGCACGACGAAATCAGTTCACTTTGTTGGTATGTAAGCCCTATCACACTGTGTTATCTGTGAATAGTCCAGAAATATCTAAACCCTCTATAATCTAAATGACTGACATCATACAAAATTATATTTAACATTTATTCAGTCATTTGTAAAAGCTTCAGATCTATTCAAAGTTGTTTGCTAACTATTTTTAAAGAAAATAAAATGTCTGTTTTTATCTTTCTTTGAGAACAGTTGTCGCAACCATCAAAGGAGGAATACTAACACGCGATGTCACTAGACTATGTGGACTTCTATTCTGTTCTCCAATACATTATGTATAGATGTATTCAAGCCGCAAACTAAATGTTTTGCTCGTTTTACTGTTAATACATTAATGTAAACTAAACCATATCTTTGAATAGCTGCATAACTGTAAATCTCGATAATTCCTATTTTAGTCATCTTCACAGAAAAGTATGCAATACTAAACACAGTGCTGGATACATCTTTCATCAAGTCAAATCGTATCGGTACATTTATAGTTTTAATGTAGAGAATTAAAAGTTTGCTTTATATATCTATACAGTTTGAGAAAATAAAATAGAAAATACTATACAAATTGGTAAATCAATACTTTCGTATGATGTCACACTTAGAGCTTAAAGAAAAATGAAACCTGTGTAACTTGAATAATATTACACGTGAGTTTCATTTTGTGTAATTCTGTCTTACAAATCACGTGATACGGTAAATGTGTTTACACTCTGGAAATGAAGTTCGCTTTGCTATGCTGATATCCACAAGGAACGAATTTGTCCGGATGGACAATATTTGGTAAACAAGATCTATACGTGAAAACAAAACAAAACCATAGATTGTCTTGTTATTTGTACTGAATGTACACATCGCTCTGCGCAAACACATTCGACGAAGTGTACTTCACTTGGATATCATGAATTGTACGAAAATTATATGAATTGAAAATAGTGTTGAAACTATTTACTTGTTATAATTTAATAAAAACAGCTAGTTCTAAATTTGTGGTAATATTAAATCCAACACATGTGTCAATATTCAGAGATTTTTGGTAAAAAGTACTCTTTTTTAAGTTTGATTAAGAAAGTGCTTTCTCGAAAGTTAGGCTTCTTCCTTTGTTATACATGATTTTTAAAACAAACCGAAGAAACTCAGTAGAATTCATTTTGATTGTGCAATATGCCGTCATGAGGTCCATTTATTCGTTACTTATTTATTCACATTATAGGCAATCCTAAAAAACCGATTCTTGGTACGCATAATACTCAAAGTTTATCCAGAGTACCATGCCTAAAGGTGTGAAGCTAATTAAAGACTGGAGAAATCCTGAATATATCATTAAACATGTGTACCATTCACATATTACTTGGCTTTGGTTAAACCGAATTGATTTTTTGCCGCTGTATTGGCTTTGTTGTCGGGCTGTATACTGTTTAAAGGGGACGAAAACAGAAAAGGAATTAGGTCCGAATATATTTTCTGTAATCAACAGTTCTGAATAATCCTGTATAAAGTTTGTGAATAGGGTTTCTAATCATGTTAGAGCCAATTTAGTAACTGATGTGGTACCTCACGTATGGTGGACATTCCCTGCCAAATCATTTATGTATCAAACCGACTCTAAATAAAATATCTTATCTTATTTCTGTATCTATAATATCGACTGCTGGTCAATACATATTCACAGTTGAGATAGGGACAGTGCTTAGTTCTGTTTATAACCAGCATCATTATATACCCATGCTACGTGAATCCCTGTCATATTGATGGAATGGTCGTCAATACACAAACTAAATGGCGTTGGACTGTATTCTAGTTTGTACCCATCTTTTAAATTAAGTTTGTATAAAAACAACCCGGTATAAAAGCGAACTAAATAAAGTAAAATGGCGTGTAGTGAACAACCTGATGGTTATATAACACTGTGTATATCTAACCTTTAGGACGGGGGGTGGGCAGTTGGTCAAGAACTGTCACTTCGTTACGGAGGTCTCCAGTCACAAATTAAGAAACTCTGAATAGAATAATACTTATGTCAATAGCCGTCTAGAAAAGACATGCTTCACAAAGTAGGTACTTTTCTATTGTATTTGACCAATCAGACGGTACGACCGTATTGAGTGGCGAGAAGGGAACTGCTTCCCATTGTAAGGTTAGAGACCTGCTTTGAACAAAAATCGAGCGTTTCTCATTATTGGGCGGGCGGAAAATGTCCACATACTAATTTTATTATCTGAGCAACATTGACGCGTAAATAACCAACAAAGCGACTCAAGGCGACACCAGACGGACACCGCGGAGTGTTACGTCATTTTTACCGTTTTCGTGACCAGTCAACTCGAACCAGGATTGTTACGAAGTCGTTAACCTTTTGACGTTTGTATCACAATCTAGTTTGTGTGCTCAGCTGTACGAAATGGGGCGGAGATATCACTATGCGCATTGATCTAATTCCAAACAAAGTTTAATAAATCAGGATTTTAGTCGACACTAATCAAAACTAAACACGACCCAACGGTATTGAAATACCAGACATCCATCTCGACACGCAAGCCTATTACATCAAGCAGTCAAATATTAAGAGTCGTGTGAATTCTGCATTAGTTTTTGGCCAGCCAGATGTTATCCAGGCAAATAATAATAATTTGGACCTAAACTTAAAACATAGAGCAATTACGTTGGGAAATTTAAATACCATACATATTGCTTAAGTGACTGCTGGTGGAATGAATTAATGAAAAATGCAACGTTTGTTTCTGTCCATATGTTATTGTATAAAAGCCACAAAATCCATTTTTAAATAAATAATACAGTTCAACTGGAGAATTTCTAAATTCAGTACATCCGTGTTTGCAGTAGTGCAATCTACACTGGAGTCCTGTGTTTAATCTGTCAAACTGAAGAGAGCAGACGTCACCCACAAAGTGCTTATGGCAGGGTCACATTTCAGAAAGTAATAACATAAGTGTTTTTATACTGTAGTGAAATGTCACTCTTATATGTGGAGAAAATCCTGATATTTCACTGGAATATATATAATACAATTGAATAGCGCTGTCGTAAGGATCGAGTGGACATTACTTTCCTCGTTGTCCTCTCACACCGAAACGAGCAATCATTTATTTGTTGGTATTTCTGCGTTACGGCGTAAGCAATATTTTTTAAATTTTTTTATAATGTATTTTATTTTCCACCGTAAAAATCACAAACTTATTGTTTCTTTATATCACTTTAAACATGAATACATTCACATATGGATTGATTGTGGTTCAATAGATCAAAAGTTGATAATTTCACAAATCAAAGTAACACATTTGACAAGCGGGATAATAGCAAAAATATATATCTCCTCTTTTTTTTGTTACTGTGTATATATTTCAAACCGTAACTTGTTGCATACATGTATGTATCTGCATACATACACATACAAATATAAAGCATTTCACATTTCCCCTCTCTGCATTTATATAAACACACACCTATATATATTGAACCTGGGCTCAATCCCCAGTGGAGGCACACCAGGCCTTCTCTCTCTGCATCTAGACAAATTTATACATTTATTTATCTACAAATGCAGAGAAAGAAAATATACATATACACACAGACATGCATGCGTATAATGAACATATATATATGAATTATTATTGTTACAGATAGTTATTCAATAACACTATAGTACAACGGACCCCAATTTTCCCATACCGTATTGAACATTTTCTTGGTCGTTGTTTTATGCACATATATTCCTCTATTTTGATATATTCTCGAACCCTAAATTTTAATTCCAAAAAATGATAAGGTTTTACTTGGCATCGTTTTGTATAAATGTAATATCTTATTATAATAATTACTAAATTTATCGGTTTAAAGAAATCGTCGCAGTCTGGTCAGTTCTTTTGTAAATTAAGACTTACTTCAATACAATCATTAAGGGTTTCCCATATCAAGTCAACTTCTGGGCAGTCGTGGAATAAATGCTCGATAGTTTCACTAGCAGCGTGACAGTAGGTACAGTTATCGTTTTTTTTTTTTTTTAATTTTCAGTAACAAAGTATTAGTGGCAATAATTCTTTGTATTAAACCGTTTTAGTTTTGTATTATTGCAAATCACGAAATGTAGTAGATTATACAGTTTCCACTTTTCCTGTTGCACAAAATCCCATTTGGATTGACTTTTCGGAGTCTGTACATCTGGTAGCAATACACGATACATAGCTTTACAGCCACTCTTATATCTCAATACTATTTCCAGTCGTTTTGGTTAATCCAGATTGTTTTTAATAAAAGTTCAGGGGATTGCGTTATGCAGACGTAATCAATATTGTCTATTATTATATGTCGATACAACAATTTCGTTCAAAGTAAATTAAGGGAATCCACCTTGTGTTGTATATACATTTAATAAACAAGACGCTTCAGTGGATGACAACTTGTCGTCATGTCGATCGGATTGCTCATGAGTAAACGCCTCGTGGTGACTGTAATACTTGCACATGCGGACTCCAGTCACATTAACATCAATCAAAATGGTAACTTAATTAAAGAAAGATCAGAGTGGACCGAGTTGCTGGGATGCGGTTTTCGCTGTGGGTCTTCGTGGATGGTTAATGTGGCTTTGGTTTGGGATTCTTGGGTGGTAAATGTGGCTTTGATCTGGGATTTGTGGATGGTAAATGTCGCTTTGATCTGGGATTCCTGGATGGTAAATGTGGCTTCGATCTGGGATTCGTGGATGGTAAATGTGGCTTTGATCTGGGATTCGTGGATGGTTTCTGTGGCTTTGATCTGGGATTCGTGGATGGTTTCTGTGGCTTTGATCTGGGATTCGTGGATGGTTTATATGGCTTTGATCTGGAATTCGTGGATGGTTAATGTGGCTTTGATCTGGGATTCGTGGATGGTAAATGTGGCTTTGATCTGGGATTCCTGGATGGTAAATGTGGCTTGATCTGGGATCCATGGATGGTAAATGTGGCTTTGATCTGGGATTCGTGGATGTTAATGTGGCTTTGATCTGGAATTCGTGGATGGTAAATGTGGCTTTGATCTGGGATTCGTGGATGGTAAATGTGGCTTTGATCTGGGATTCGTGGATGGTTTATGTGGCTTTGATCTGGGATTCGTGGATGGTAACTGGGGCTTTGATCTGGTATTCGTGGATGGTTTCTGTGGCTTTGATCTTGGATTCGTGGATGGTTAATGTGGTTTTGATCTGGGATTCGTGGATGGTAAATGTGGCTTTGATCTGGGATTCATGGCTGGTAAATGTGGCTTTGATCTGGGATTCGTGGATGGTGAATGTGGCTTTGATCTGGGATTCGTGGATGGTAAATGTGGTTTTGATCTGGGATTCGTGGATGGTAAATGCGGCTTTGATCTGGGATTCGTGGATTGTTTATGTGGCTTTGATCTGGGATTCGTGGATGGTTGATGTGGCTTTGATCTGGGATTCGCGGGTGGTAAATGTGGCTTTGATCTGGGATTCGTTGATGGTTTATGGGGCTTTGATCTGGGATTCGTGAATGGTAAATGGGGCTTTGATCTGGGATTCGTGGATGGTAAATGTGGCTTAGCTCTGGGATTCTGGATGGTAAATGTGGCTTTGATCTGGGATTCGTGGGTGGTAAATGTGGCTTTGGTTTGGGATTCGTGGATGGTCTGGGAACAGCTAGAATCATAATATAGTTACAATAAATATTGGATAGACTCACTGTTGATACCACATAGCATGCATCGTAATGTGTTCTACATTAAACATATATCTGTATATATATGTGATTATAGTTGATTGTGGATCATATATATGTAATTATAGTTGATTGTGGATCATAAATATGTAATTATAGTTGATTGTGGATCATATATATGTGATTATAGTTGATTGAGGATCATATATATGTGATTATAGTTGATTGTGGGTCATATATATGTGATTATAGTTAATTGCGCATCATATATATGTGATTATAGTTGATTGTGGATCATATATATTTGATTATAGTTGATTGTGGATCATATATAATGGATTACAGTTGATTGTGGATCATATATATTTGATTATAGTTGATTGTGGGTCCTATATATGTGATTATAGTTAATTGCGCATCATATATATGTGATTATAGTTGACTGTGGATCATATATATTTGATTATATTTGAATGTGGATCATGTATATGTGATTATATTTGATTGTGGATCAGCAATACCGATCACATTTCCCATCATGCTTTGCGCTAACGAATTCTCCGCACTTTACTCCGCAAACAGACACAGCTGTTAAAGTTCCTGTAACATGTTCCTGTTCTCTAAATACCTACCTGGCAGATCACTACGGTCTTCAACTCATCAATTATTAAACATACCCAGATGCAGAA